>MBAC02001398.1:0-24178 GCA_001712635.2 Nothophytophthora sp. Chile5
GCGTCGTCGTATGACCCAGAGCTCCTGCCGAGCGCACGAGGCTACCCGTCGAGAACGTGGAGCACGTCGTTGGGACACGGTCATGGAAGGTCAAGTACTGGAACCGAGACGCAATGTGACTTCGGTCATGCACTGGGAACATCAACTTCAGAGATCTGGAGTCTGACGTGAGCAGCAGTATCTGGGTCGTATGTGAAGTGGAGTTCGAAGTCTGAGTCTGGATCACGCCCAGCCTCGCCTGAGCCAAGCCGAGTTATATCCCAGTCTGGGGCGACCTTGCCCCACTGGTTGATCTTCGGGAGGAGGACGCCCAAGTCTGAGAGGTCGCTACCCCGGACAGAGGAACCCCCTCGAAAGGGACGGTCTACTGAAAGACCCGCCCGGACCAAGGCTCCTTCCGTGATTCTCCACATCTTCAAACCCAAGACGCTTAAACAGGCTGCTCTCCAGCTTGCGCCAGATCTTCCGAACGAGTGTTCGCCGCAGAATGCCAAGACATGCAGAGTCTGGAGAAAATCCCTCTGAATCGCTGGCCATCAAGGGCAACGGTCGACACCAAGTGCCAACACGAGTGGTGAACTCTCGCTGGAGAAGGCAACGTCGACGCCTCTACGCGTATGCATGACGTGCCGCAGATCGGTCAAGTGGTGACTTCCTGGAACCCAGCAGTCTGAGTGGAGTCGATCCAAGTCTGAGGTGTCCCACCCAGACTTGAGGATCCACCTCAGACTGAAAGATCAACCCACCGCAAGCGACCCTTCGCGCAAGTTCAACGTTCGACAGGGTTCTTCCGTGTTCTCCAAGCTTCAAGTGGCTGTTGGGTACATAGGCTTCCCGCAGGTTGGCTTCACGGTCACAAGATTCGTGCTCGCCCCCCAAGTTCGCAAGTTTAACCATATCAATCAGAAACCCTTTTCCAAAGTCGTGCGCAGGTTGTTGCAGTACCAGAGTTGTGGTACTCTTGGGTACCGGTATACTGGTACGAGTACCGGTTGTACCAATGACCAACACTCCCACACACCGCAATCATTCTGGATGTTTGCGTCATCGATGTTTACGCCACACTGGATACTTGCGACAGGATACTGGGTACAAGATGTGCAAGACGCGTGGCGCTCTGTGATTGGCTGGAGCAACTCAGGAATCAAGTAGAGAATCCAGTAGAGCGTATCCAATAGAAAATTCAGTAGACTTAGAGGTAGCAAGCACTTTGCGAACTAAGGACCAAATCAATCACTTTCCAATTCTCCTTGAAACCCCCCAAGTGGTCAAGTGTCCTCGCTCCGGTCAAGTCCCGAGTGGTGACTCCTCCCAAGTCGCTTCGTCCAAGATCCGCGACCTTTAACACAGGTCAATATGTGAGGTGTGCGGCGGGATCAGGGGGCCTCAAGAAGAAATGTAAGCCCACTTAGCGAGTGACCTGGAGCTTCGGCACAGGTGTGATCTCGCTATTCCATATTCATATGCGGTGACTGAGTGATGAGTGCTGCATATTTCATGTCTTACCCACGGCAGCCAAATGCCACGTTGCTGCGGGGAATTGCGAAAGGTTCATAGCGACTGAGTGTTGGTTGCTATACATGTTCTCTGGTGATCGAATGCCCCGTCACCGAGGAAAGTGCAAATTGTGTATGGATCCCGAATGCCCCTGGATTGCTACATATTCGCTTCTCTGAAGCGTGGTGCGCGCTTATCGGCCCTGGTCAGGCCGACTACACAAACAACTGACTGTCACCGGCCCTGGTCAAGGCCGAATGCAAATAACTGACTACCCGCGGCTTTGGTCAGGTCGAAGGAGACGAAAGGACTGTGCCCGGCCTTAGTCAGGCCGTAGATAAAGAGAATGGACTGTCATCGGCCCTGGTTAGGCCGAAGTGAAGACGAATGAGCTGTGACAGGCCTTGGTCAGGTCGTAGAGAAAGAGAATGGACTGCGCGGCCCTAGGTCTGGGCCGAAGAGAAGAATGTGCGACTGCTGCCGGCCTAAGTCAGGGCCGGAGAGAAGAATGAGTGACTGTTGCGGCCTGTTTCCGGGCCGAGAGAAGAGAGAGGACTAACGGAGTGCATATTGTGACGCTTATATGGAAAAGGAAGCAACGATGGACTCCGGAAACAACTAACGGACTTGAAGCATTCCAGATCTGGGAAGTCGACGTCATCTGACGACACACGGGCTCATTACGTCACCTGAATTCCAAGAACCGACACGGGGATACACACTGTGAGCGCTACTGACCAACGGGCGCAGGACACACCTCTGATCCTACGCCGTGCAGCCGGTCTGGGCTCCTGAGTCATCAGAAGCTCTGGGCGCTGGCCGCCTATGATGATTCCCTCCAACACCAGCCTCCAGACTCACGAACGCGTCTGGAGCGGCACGCACTCGCGCGCTTCGCGCGAGCCCCTCATTATCACATGTTGGCTGCGAGCATCGGACCGAAATCTGCGGTCGATGACGCTCTGGAATCGATTTCGCCCGGCAGACAGCCGAATAAAGCAATGTCGATCCCCATACCGGCGGTGACTGCCGATGAAGAACTCTTCGTCGTCAGCTTCGACGGTTCGGCTAAGGTGAAGCGGGAAGGAGGTGCATTTGCTGTAACGGGCCAAGATGCACGTTACTTAGCTTACACGGTGCTTTGAGGAAGCGAGGGGATCTCAGGCGGCTGAGATCTGTGAGGTTCTGGGTGTTTTCAACTCTGAATGGATTTCTGCCCAGGGCGGAGCCCGTGGGTTAAACTGAGGCCAACCAAATACATGGCCGTCCTCTGATAGGCCGATAAGGGCTGCGTCCCAAATATCGACCAATCAGAACGTGACAGCACGACACCACGCCGGGAGCACCCGACGTGTGTCCCAAATATACCTACTAATGTAATGGTCAATGAAAACCTACCTACAAATGCAACTCGTACTCTAAAAGTACCTACAAATGCAACGGGAACACCCCGTTACATTTGGTGCGGTCGTGTGGAAACTCCCCGGATGGACGATAGTGAAAGCGGCTTCTGGGTATGACGTCGACCTCACGGTCAACGAGGCGGAGTACCGTGGTCTGCTGTTGGCACTCGACCAACTCGACGGGCAGAGCGTTGGGAGACTGGTCATCTGCGGTGATTCCAACTTGGCAATCCGACAACTTCTGGAAGATATGGACTGCAAGTCGTTGGGTCGCCAACTGCCCCGCAGGCACTGCTGGGATGTGCTGCGCAAGTGGGCGAAAGCGGAACTGGTGCATGTCCGGAGAGATTGGAACGCGAGTGCCGACCTTCTGGTTGGTCAGGTATTGCAACGTCAGGACGGTATCGAGATAACCGATGAGGCTATGAGACGCGAACTTCAAATACTCAATCGCCTCAACGAGGTGATCTTAGTGCGCGATGAGGCACGCCACCGGATGGGAGACGCTGTTGTGAATGCCGCCGGAGAGCGATGTCTCGGGGGTCGATGCGGCCTCGGAAGCTGAGACCGCTGCAAAGTCGCGGAATGCCGAGAGTGCGGACGGAATCGAGGCATCCACTCCAATGACCGGGGTGATCGCTGAAGTTGATGCCGCTACAATGTCGACGAATACGAACGAGATCAATTCACCAGCCCCAGTGCTGGAATTGGTGGCGGAGGTCGAGACCAATTTTGGTAGTCGTCGAGTGTGAATGCCGTGGTGACTCGCTCGGCCGCGCAGGCGACCCCGCCGGAAGGAGCAGGAGAAGCTGAGAGAACCCGTCAGACGCGGTGCGACTGAGCCGAACTCCGACAGCTATCAGCGAGGGATTGGTCCAGCGTCTCCGTTTAGACCGCATCAGCGCGGCGCAGGACGAGGTGCGATGGATCTACAACCTCAAGCGATATCTGCGAGGAAACGTGTTAGTCATGTCAACTCGAGGCAAGCGACTGCAGCAAAAAAAACGTACCAGTACGATGAGGCAGAAGTCGGTCTGTTGTTCTACCACACGCGCAGTGACGAGTCGGCTGAGGATCGCAGCACGGTGATAAACTGGTGATCCCCGAGTCTCTGAAGGACGACGTCCTGCACCACTATTACGCGAGCTTGGTAGGCGGCCATCAGGGCATAGGTTGCACCGAGCACCGGATCCGAATACATTTCCACTCGCCGGGCCTATATTGAAGCGTCCAGCAGTACGTCGGTGAGTGTGTCGATTGTGAGACTGGAAAAGGAAGACCGGCGTAACTGATTCTCCAAATTCAAGCGTGGTGTGAATCGCTGATGTCATCATTCGTCGGTGACTCGCGCGTCTACTGTTTCATCCAATCCTGGCGACGTGCGAACACCTGGCTGACAAAATGAAGACTCGGTAATCAGGTCTGGGGCGAGCTCACAGTTTGGGCAAGGACCCAACGGTGAAATGGACTCCTGCGCTTGATGTACAGACTGCAACGCAGTTCGCGATGTCAAGCTCAAAGCACTTGTGTTGTTTGGCATCAACGTCTCGTTCACGGGTGTGATTCAAAATGTGCTGAGGTTTGGTGTGCGTATGACCGCAGCCGATCTGCTGAAGAGACTGATGGGTTGCTTCACTGCCTAGGATCGCAGTTGATGAAGTCCGCGAGGAGCACTGTTCGTGTGAACGACGTGATCCTGTGTGCTACTTGCAGTTTGGCGTTGCACTCGCAACTGCCTGGTGACTGGGTAAAGCGCTGTCCGGAGCGTGATTGTGTGATCTCCATTGCCGATGCGATTAGGCATTGTAACGGGGTGTTCCCTGTTACAAAAGGGATATCCTCTGTTACAAAAGTAGGTAGGAATCACAGCGGTGATTCGGCAGTCTGTGATTGGACAGATGCCCTACATATCTTAGTTTTAGCCAATCAGGGTCGAGCCCCCGAATGGGTGGTCGACAGTTAGGTTCGGCTTAGGTTCGATCCTGTGGGATCGAACTTAATTTCAATCAGAGTCAAATTTGCTTCAAAACCCTCAAGTCTTCGGCCCCAACGAAGACTGCGCTTCCTCTATCTGCTCCGAGATAGCCTACGTGACGGCGGCAGTGGCCCCGTTACAGACATCCTGCCACACGTGTGCTATCCGACTGTGCTTCCACGGATTCTCCAGAATTAGCGAGCGTGGAGCAGTGGCCCCATGATCTTCGGATGCATTTGATCCCTCTCGTGCATCCATGGCAATCGTCGCGTATGCAACTGTCAGTCAGCACGTACATGCTGAGAACGGACAAGTGGTGAATCCAAGACGTCCAGTGACCGTTCGCTGATGTGAATGCTTCGGTGACGTCCTCGGCCGTTCGTGAAATTCCGCTGATAATGCTGTCGCTTTTGTCGAAAGGATGCTGATCAGACCGGATGTGATGCAATGACTTGCGGTTCGATACGCCCACGACTACGACTACTGCGTCAGGGGCGACTCCCCAAACTGAGCATCCCTCTAAGATGGATCCGCTTGAGTTCGTTGCTGGGGATTGCATGAATTCGGATCGGTGCTGAGAAAGTGGCGTCAGCTACGACATTGCGGAGATGCTGTTGTTGCAGATCAGTGTTGCTGCCCCTCGACAGAGGTGCCACAGTGGACTGAATGCACAAAGAGGAAACAGTCTGCGCTGAACTGCTTCTCCTCGCGATGTGCAACCATGAACCTGAAGCCCAAGCGCGAGTATGCCGCACGAGCCCTCCGAACAGAGTTGCGTCGGCCAAGTGGAACAAGTAAAAATCATGATGATCAAGTGCAGATGTTCAAGTGTGCTGACGCTGAGCCTATGCTAGAGCCCGATACAGTGCAACGTTCTGTGGAGATCGCACTTCTCGGTGCAGACCAAGTTTCAGCCACCTAAGATTGGGCTGCCTTTGCGTTCCTCAGAACTGAGCAGTTGGGAGCTCAATGTCGGTGTGACGTGAATACTGCAAGGAGAGTTGTCAGAGAACATCACGCCTTCGTACCCATTCTAGGTGATCACGATGGACCATATCCCGTCGTTGCCTCCGTCCTACAAGGGTAACACGGAGCTGCTCATCTGGCTCGACCTCTACACGGCATTCGCTGTGGCCAAGGCCAACGTGTCGAGGGAAGCACAGACTGTCGCGGAGCCGTACGTTGAATGCGTCTTCCACCGATTCGGCGCGAGCGAATCCATCCGTCACGGCCGCGAGCCTGGGTTCATGTCGGATTTTTCCGAGCCTTCAATCGACTCATGGGGCAACGCACGACGCTGGCCTACCGACTACAAGCGAACAGATCAGCTGAGAGGGTGGTCAGGCAATCACCCTAGCAATCGAGATGTACGTCGAGGACGACGACCAATGAGACTGGGACGAGCACGCAGAGAGATTCACCTTCGCGTTCTACACGTCATACGATCAGGTTCAAGGTGAGACGCCGTTCTTCCTGGTCCATGGCTGAGATCCGCGGACGACGATCGACGCCGTGCTGTCGGTGGAGAACACTCAACAACTAGACTCGCAGCCCCGACACTGGCGCTTCCACATCCAGAAGCACTACATGCACGCGCGGACCCAAGCGACAGAGCTGCTAGCTGCGGCCATCGAAGAACGAGCAGACGCAAACAATGAGCACGTTGAGCATCGAGCTGGGCGCCTAGGTGTGGCTTTACCTCGACCGGGTGAAGCCAGAATATGCCCGCAAGCTCGTGCACATGTGATACGGTACCTTCCGCGTGGAAGAAATGGTGAGAAGCTACGCGGGGAAGCTGGCAATCGTGGGTACAGAATACCGCGTCGTTCCAGTGGTACACATCTCCAAGCTGAAACCGGTGAGACAGTATCCAGTCCGGTCGCCGGCTGGGTTGTGTGTCCCGTCTGAAAACCAGCTGGATTTCGACGAAGAACTGTTGCTGGAAGACAGCTGGATTGCTGAAACGCTGGGTGGTAGTGTCTTCGAAGTGGGGGAAATTTTGGAGATGCGCACTGGACGTCGCACGCGATACGGCCGTCATTTCCGGGCGTTCAAGGTGGAATGAAGGGATCACGATGAGACCACGTGAGTTGACGAAGCCGACTTGAACTGTAGCGACCTATTAAAATTGGACGAAGCGATAGAGGAGTCACCACTCGGGACTTGACCGGAGCGAGGACACTTGACCACTTGGGGGGTTTCAAGGAGAATTGGAAAGTGATTGATTTGGTCCTTAGTTCGCAAAGTGCTTGCTACCTCTAAGTCTACTGAATTTTCTACTGGATACGCTCTACTGGATTCTCTACTTGATTCCTGAGTTGCTCCAGCCAATCACAGAGCGCCACGCGTCTTGCACATCTTGTACCCAGTATCCTGTCGCAAGTATCCAGTGTGGCGTAAACATCGATGACGCAAACATCCAGAATGATTGCGGTGTGTGGGAGTGTTGGTCATTGGTACAACCGGTACTCGTACCAGTATACCGGTACCCAAGAGTACCACAACTCTGGTACTGCAACACGACGCACTGAACGAAATCCTGCGCGAAAGGACAGGGCCCCAACGTTCCGATGCGATGCATTCACCGAAGCGCGAGGGTACGGATGCGGCAGCGGGGGCGGAGGAGGGTAGTCCATCATCAGCCGAAGAAAAGACATGAGAGGGTGAGGGTCTGATAGGGTGGCGGTCATGTTGGTGGAAGGGAGAGTCGGTAGACCGCCTGACCGAAATCATGACGTCAAGAAGACCCTCGACCAAGTGTTCAAGATGAAGAAATGAGGATTATACCAAATCTAATGGTTTAATGTGGCAACAGCGGCCTGTAAATCGTGACATCATGCTACTTGAATTGCAGTAACTAGATGCTTAGGTAATCAAGAAGTAGAAAGCAGATGTACTGCTGACGCCTTAGTTGCTTGGTTCTATTTGTGATGATCAGTGAGAGCAATTACCTAGAGATGCACGCATGATCAACCTCGACGAAAATAGTTCAGCAACTCTCGTTTCACAATCTTCTGCGTGGAGTTGAGACAGAGATGACGTGCAAGCCGGAACCTCTCCAGAGAGAAATAACAGGGCATTAGTATAAAGAAATTTACACTCACTTGGATTTGAACAGCATAATACCGTAAATACAACGAGGCGAAACGTCATCNAGCGGACAAAGCAAAAAATACATGATACTTTAAAGTAGAGCAAACGTCCAATAATTTAGGCGCACGGTCGATACACAAGTCCTGGCCGTGGAGGATCTTAAAGCCCTAAACTTGCCTAGCGTAATTCTTGAAGGTGGTGCGCGCGTCTTCTGTCGCGTGGGACCTGGAAGCTATGTGGCTTTCGAACAGAAGTACTTCTGGCGGTCGCCGGGGATGGAGGAGAGGTGCGCAGTGGTGTTTATAAACCGATGCACGGCCACCTTGGCGCGTGTAGTCTCTTCTCCGAGATGGAGGCAATCTTAACCTGCCTGAGATGGGCTTTGACCTTTACCGTTTGCCCTTGTTAGACTTTCTCCTTGGCCGATTGCCCTTGCAGGACTTTGTTTTAACGTGCCTTCCTGTCAGAAACGGGTGGGGGTGAGACTACAAAAAGACCCGCTGCGTGACGTTGCCTCAGAAACGCAAAGTTCGTTGCAGAAGCGAAGACGGGTGAATACGCTCCGGGTAGACCACTTGTGTTCGAAGATGTTGATTTGCGACTAATTTATGTCCTGTCTGTACATTGCCTCCTTCCCCATGTTTCTCACAGTATCGCGATATTTCTTCGCCACTCATTCTTGATGACCTTCCGTTTCTTTGGTCTTTGGATCACCGAGAGCATCGCGCTTGGCGGAATGGATTTCTGCGACTTCGGTTTGCGACAGTTCGTCCACGACGGTCGATACTTGACCTCAACCTTCAACGTGAAACGGTCGGTCCACGACGGTCGACACCCGCCCTTGGCGTGGCTTGCCAGCAGTATGTAACCGGAAGGTACCCAGGGTGTATCATGGGTTACCATCACTTGACGATCTCGCTAGACCATCGCATAACCGTCGCGTAAACTTCTGGTAACCCGCTCGTAACTTCAATGTGGTCGCAGCTGGTTCCACCGATCGTCCCACACTGGCGTCTGGACCTCAGATGATGGGTTTCGGCTGCCTTTCCTTTGGGTTCACCACACCAAATTCGTTCCGCTGGCCGCGTTGAATCACAGTCTGGACGCTGCGTTTTCCTCGTGGCTGTGTTGCCACAGCCGCCCCCGTTGTGACGCCCGATTACTCGCCAGTTAACGAGCGCTTACGACGCCCATCATGCTCGTCCTCTGCCGGCTGCCTTCTTTGTGCTGATTCCTCACGCATTTCGTAATTTACAGGTCTGCTCTGTGATGGCGTCGTCCCATTCATTGTTTGTCTGTGTTTCCACTACTGCAGCACCACTCTCATCGCCAGCGTCTGTCTCCGCCGTCGCGGTAATGTCAACGGGAGAAGGATCTCTCTCTGTCGTGATGGCCGCCGGATCTCGGTCTCTTCCTGTCGTATCGATGCCGCCATGTCCCACAGCGAGCGCGCTTGCACTGCTGCATGGCCATGATGTCGCCTCTCTTTCATCTCCGGCTACTTTGATCATACCGCCGCCACACGTGGCGCCCGCACAAATGGCCCCATTGATGGACTCCAGCGGTGGTCTGCCATCGAAAGCAGACACGTCGGAAGCTGAGACACCATTGACCGCGACGTTGGAGACATCTCTCGGTCAGCACGCGATGGTTATTCCACAGAGTCGTCTTCTGCAGTTGTTAGAGCGTGATTGTCGTCGTCTGGAGGCCGCCAATGCTGAACTACTCCTCAGGAACTGTCGCATTCAGGATCACGCGTCGATGATCCGTGAGAGGGAAGGGCAGGCCCTCCGACGCGAATGTGATTGCCGCGTTGATGAAGTTCTCCAACGTCGAGACTATTATCTCGACTGCTGGTGGGAGTCTGAAGAAGGGCAAGATGGTCTCGCCTCTGATCTTCAAGACGCTCAAGCTGAAATTCAGGATCGGGATCAGCAATTGGTGGCCATTCGTCGCGCGATGGACGCTTTACGTTGCGAATTGCAAGAAAACTCCAAGCCGAGCGAGAGCTGGTTCTGATTCTGCGTCGTGCTCTATCAGATAGCTGTGACGTTCGGTCGGCGACGGCTTCGCTATCTCCGGTGTCGCTCAATGCCGCTGGTGGGACGAGTACGGAGTCTAGAGCTGCCCGCCATATTCCTTCCGTGATTCTTGTGGTCGTTTCGTTGGTGATCTCGTACCTAGATCTGTCGGTGCGCCAAGCAGTGGTGGGTCAAACTGTACTGAACGCATTTTCCGCCCCCTCCGCATCAATGGGTCGTATAGTGCCGGACAAAGTCCCCGCTCCCGCCTCTTCATCTGATGCTGCTTTTCCGTTAACTGTTGCTCGGTTGAGGAGACAGTTGGCGCAGGCTCTTGACTCGGAACGGCGTGCGCGTACTGCGATTGAGCAGGCTTCAAACCGTCGCGAGGCTGCAGAAAGAGTGGCCGCTGGGGCCGAGAACTTCGTGCTCGCTTTGTGATGGGAACTCGGCGCCGCCATTGCTCGAGGAGATGGTTACAAAACCTCTTTCGATCAGGCCGTCAAACAACGAACACGTGACGAAGCCGGCACAGCCACGCGACGCGACGCGACGCACTTGGTACGCTCTCCATTGCTTTGCACCGTTTGTTCTGTCTTGTCTCCTTGATGAGTTCCGTGGCGACGCACGCCGTCGGTGGGACGGGCAAGGGGCGGAGTCCGACTTGGCACTCCGAAGTTAATTGCGAACTGAATTGAAACGAGAGCTAGCGCCAAGAGCGCAAATGCCGCTCACAGCGCCAGCCGTTAGCTGTACTAGCAACACCTTGATATAGAACTCACCCTGGTTGAAGCTGCGCCGCAACTGCAACTGCAACCACAACTACTGGGCTCGGGAGGCGGGGACCACTCTGGTTCGTAAAGGCTGGACAGAGGGTGCATTGAAACCAGATCACTTCCCCCCTCGTCTCAGCTTTTTCGGTGGGATCTTCAGCTGTTCGTCAGCACCGGCTAATGCGATGACCTGCCACATGGTGCGCGCATCGCTGACTGGAGGTGACTTGTCGACGAACTGCTTGACAAGTCGGGGCACATCCTCGTTCATAATTCTGGCTGGCTCCCAGGATGTCTCAAGCGGGTCCATGCCGATCCACTGGACAAGAATCTCCCACTCGTGCGAATCGGCTCCTATGCGGCACTCGAGGAACTGGTCCACCAGGTGGCCGCCGTTGCCGTGTAGAACGTGTGCAACGAGATCTTCAGTCACCCCACGCCCTGCTTCTCGATATGCCTTGAGTCGGGACGCGTGACGAAGCGAAATGGCGAACGGGGCTGTCAACTCTTGGACCTCGAAGGTGTAGTCATTGAGCGCGTATACGATGCGTTGCGGGCCGCGCCAATGTAGGGCCAGTTTGCTAGGTCTCGACAGCACTTGAGCGACGAGGACGAAGTCTCCAATGGAGAACTTGGGCACTTGCACACCACGCTGCTTGACCCGTCGATCGCGCGCGTTCTTTCGCCTCGTTTCGCTGGTCGCCACCACCTTCCAGTGCATCTCGTCAAGGGATTTACGAACTTCTAGCAAATGCTGCTGTTGCTCCGCCTGCACCCACTTCGTCGTATGTTCAACTGCGGCGGCCGGGGGAATAATGGCACTGAGCTGCGAGGAGCCGGGCAACGCGGTGAACGCCGTGATAGGGGCCACACCTCCGAGGCGATCCGAGGGCATGCTGTTCAGACTCGCTTGTACCAACGGCAAAATGAGGGGCCACTGATTGGGTTGTAGCTTCATCTCGCTGAGTAGCGCCTTGAGTCCTTTGAGCACTGCCCGATTCACGACCTCTACTGAGCCATTTGCCCATGGGCAATACGCCGTAACGAAATGGTGTTGGGCGCCCAGCATTTTCGTCAGATGCTCGATCAGCTGGTTCTTGAAGTGTGCTCTCTGGGCTGAAACCCACTGATGGGCAATTCCAAAGCGCTTAAACCAGTCCAAAAGTGCAGCGTACGCGTAGTCGGCGTTGGCGGCGCGACACTCAACCAATTCCACGAAGCCGCTCATTCCGTCCTTGAGGACCAACACGTACTGACTGCCAGTGTTACTCATCGGTAGCGTCAGGTAATCGAAGTGCAGAACTTCATTCGGCTTGGTGGCCCGAAGGGTTGGTCCATACGGTCTCGGAACTGTTGTACCGTTAGTGCTGAGGCAATGCAGACAACCCACAACGAACGCTGTGACATCCGCCCGGACTGTAGACCAAATGAATAGGTCTTCCACAACAGTGAGGGTGGCTTCAACACCACGGTGCCCACTAGCACCGGCATGGGCGACGACACATAAGCGCTGTTGGAGTCTGCAGCGGCATCTGGTAGCCATGATTGGCCCTTCTCAGTCTGGAACAGGCCCACATGATCCGTCCAGGCTAAATCACTGCGGACTGTAGCGTGTAGCGCTTCAATTTGAAGATCATGGAGCTCGGTCGAGCTCGGCCACTCGAAGTCGGCGTCTTGCAGCGGCGATACCTGATCCACTACGGCGAGCTGGTGCATCCGGCTTGCTGTCTGTGGATCCGTTGACCTGGCTCCCCAGCGAGAGAGCAGGTCTCCCCAGACGTTTTCTTCTCCTGCAACGTGCTCTATCTCGTACCGGAAAGTCATGAGAGCCATCGCCCACCGCTGTAACTTATCGGCCTGATAACGCTGCATGTTACCATCAGTCGCGTAGGGATTGAAGATGTAGACGAGGTTCTGATGATCGGTGTAGATCCGAAACCCGCGAGATCTAAGGAGCAGGTACTCCAGGCGTTTACACGACTCCACAATGGCGAAGGCTTCCTTCTCAATCGTCGGCCAGCGGCTCGAGGCGCCCACAAATCGGCCGCTCAGGAATGCCAGCGGCTGATGGCGTTGCTCGTCGAGGGGTAAATTGGCATCGCCCGGCGGCAACTCCGTCGCCACGGCGCCCCAATGGCTCATGCTCGCATCGGTGTAGAGACATATGTCCCAATCTTCTAGTGGGTGCGCAAGCGGCACCATCTCAGTGAGTACAGCCTTAACCGCGTCCAGACATGACTCTTCTGTTGGTCCCCAGCCGACATCCTTTAGAATCACCTTCTGCAGCTTGAGTTTCTTGCGACTCCCCGCCGCCTTCATTGACAGCTCTTGCACGGCGTAAAGAGGGGCGGTCAACTTCGAATACTCCGGGATGTTGGCGCGCATCCAATTGATCGCACACAAAATTTGCTGAAGCTCGCTCGCGTGGGTAGGCGATGCCATCTCCACGAGACCTTGAATGCGGTCGGGACAGTGAATCACCCCACGTTCGGAGATGACTTTACAGCACCATTTAACTTCGCGCTTGTAGAAGGAGCATTTTCCTGCGTGCAGCATCAATCCATAGCGATCACAGTTCTCGAATACTTGTAACAGCAACTCCGCGAGCTTGATGTCGGAGTTGGCGTATCCGAGGATGTCGTCAAGCCACGCTAGCACTCCATGGTATAGGAGCGGACCCAGAATCTCTTCAACGACGCCCTGGCAGTAGGCTACCGCGTCTGATGCTCCCATTGGTACGCGTGTAGGAGTATACATCCCGCGATGTGTCATGAACGTGAACAGTTCCTGCGAGTCGATATGAAGCGGGAGCTGCCAATAGCCACGAAACCAATCCAGCGTGAAGTACACCCGGGATTCTGCGAGATAACTCAACACGACTTCCTGCAGCGGCATGGGCCACGGCATGAACTCCGTCTGAGCATTCACCTCGCGAGTATCAATCGTCATCCGATGGTCATTAGGATCCTTTTTCGGGACGATGCGAGGTGGAGAACACCACCGACTACGGTGGTTCTCTCGCACGAGACCACAACGCTCCAGTTCCTTGACGTGATGACCCATAAAGGTGCGGTGTGCGGGCGGATAACGTCGCGCCGTACACTTCACTGGCTTCGCACCAGGCTTCAGACGGACCTTCAGCGGAGCGACCTTGACCGGGGGATGAGTTCCAAACTCGAGGCAGAATATGTGCGCAAACTGCTTGACGCCTTTCTCGAGCAGCTGGTGCGCCTCCAGATCCATGCTACCTTCACGAGCTTCGTTAAGCAGCCTGGTGAGGTGATTTCCCACAGTGACAACGGCTATGCTGGGTTCTTCTTCGTCGAATCCCTGCGGTTGACACGTAGGTAACTCGACGTGAGCGTCATATTCATCATCGTAGGCGCCAGTTGGCGAGGCGAGGAAAGTCTCGTTCCGGAGTCGCTGCATCTTCAGCATCGGGGAACCATCCTTCGGCGCCCCGGCCTGGGGAAGGCGATATTCTTTCTTCTTCTCGAGGGCGGCCACCAGTAAGCCGTCCGTGGAGTATCCCAACGCGCGCATTACCGGTCGGCCAACCGTGAGGGTGAGGCTCATGTCCTCTTCCTCCACCCAACATACCAGATTTCGAAGAATGAGGGGACCGGCGGAAGTCTCTAGAACCACCTTCTGGAATCGCGCATGCCGGGTTACCGTGATCAGTTGCGACCCGACTGGGCACAAATGATGCGGCTTAGCGGCCGTCGCGAGCTGGAAAAACTCACCTTGGGTTTGTAGGGCCTTGATCACACCATGCGCTACCAGCGAGTCGTCAGCTCCACTGTCCAAGAGTGTTGCGAGCACTTCTTGGCCATCAACGTGAGCTGTGACGGTGCCACGATCGGCATGACTATCATGCCAGGCAGTTGAGCCTTCAGCCAAAAGCTGCTTCGCTCGGATGACCTCGGAGGTGCCTTCTGCTCGCGAGGCACGCCACGCTTCGACTAAGCTAGTTGCTTCGCCAGGGGTGACGAGGGGGCAATCCCGCACCATGTGCTCCGTGGACTTGCACTTGAGACACGGATACTGACGACGCTCACCAATATTCTTCGGTGCTGAGTCCGTCGAAGGTTTCGTCTTCCTTGGCTTATTCGTTGACGCTTGAGACTTGGTCTTCGTCTCAGTCCGGTTGGCATCTCCAGAAGATTGGCCTTGGTTGCCGCCCTGCTTCTTCATGTCAGCCCCAGTCGACTGCTTCGGCTTCTCGGTCGCGCCGAGCGCTCGTTCCCACACCATGTAGCCGGCGAGTAACCCAGTAATCCAGCGACAGAACGAAACGTTGTCAGTTTTGTACGCCTTATATTGCGTCTGGGTAAGGCGGTGTTGAACCTCATTTTGAATCCCACGGGGGCGAGGGCTGCCACCATATACCGGACCACGCGCTTAGGGTCTTGAACGTACATGATGTCATCAAGGTTGTGGGCTTCGAGGATGTGGTCCACATTGCGCTGCAGTCTGTTCATCCTGGATTCGGCTTCCGGGAGGCGCACATCCATATGAAGCTGCCGCATGGCAGTGTCCACAGCTCCATAATCCTCGAAGGCGGGAGTGCGAGCCTTCAGGAAGTAGTCAATCCACTCGGCTTCGGAGATGTCTTCCGCGGGCTTGGCGAATTCGAATCGGGCGATTAGGCGCTTAGTCCGCTGCTCCACGCAGGTGCCGACTGGCATCACAAACGGCCGATTGCGGAGGGTCTGGAACGCACTGAGCGCGGCGAAGTACGTGTCATACGCCTGCAAGAACGCACGTCGCTCTTGCATGGTACTTCCCGAATACCGAGGCGGCGCCGGGAGCGCTGGGGCGTTGGTGATTTGCCAGTTGGCGTCACCCGAGACGTCTTCCATACTGACGTCATCTTCGGGGCTTGGTCCACTTGGCGTCCCAGGCTCGCTGGGCGACGTTCTCGGCCTAGTCGGGTGGAACGGGTTGGCGATACGCGGCGGTACCGGGGATGGCGCAGGGTGGGCTTGGCCATCTGCTGCGCCAGTATCAACGGGTTGGGCATCCATGCTTAGCCGGTGACCAAATTGGGCGGCAAAGCTGGCTTCGCTCCCCATGTCTCCGTCAGAAGAGGGCTCCCGAGGGATGTACGCTATCGGTGACAGGGTAGCGGGATCCATGGCGGGTTTAGCTCAAACCAAACTCGTCAGAGCTAAAGTTAACTTTGTTCTGTCTTGTCTCCTTGATGAGTTCCGTGGCGACGCACGCCGTCGGTGGGACGGGCAATGGACGGAGTCCGACTTGGCACTCCGAAGTTAATTGCGAACTGAATTGAAACGAAAGCTAGCGCCAAGAGCGCAAATGCCGCTCACAGCGCCAGCCGTTAGCTGTACTAGCAACACCTTGATATAGAACTCACCCTGGTTGAAGCTGCGCCGCAACTGCAACTGCAACCACAACTACTGGGCTCGGGAGGCGGGGACCACTCTGGTTCGTAAAGGCTGGACAGAGGGTGCATTGAAACCAGATCATCGTCCTCCATTCATCTGAGTTGACGCGTTGACGTTGTTTCCTTCGCAAAATCTTAACTTCACGACCGGAAGAAGGAAATCACGGCACTTCGCAGCATTACCTCGAAGCATGAGCAGATATTGGCAGGATTCATATCGCGCGCCGAGCAAGCGGACCATCGAGTGAACCAGCCTCAAGACCAACTCCAAACGGATCGTGACGACCGTGAGCGTTTGCGGGTGGACTCAGCGAATGACTGGGCAACCGCCACAATCGAGCGTGACAACGCCATTACAATTCGATATGCGACGTTGGAAGAACCGGATACTCGGGAACGTATGCTCGTGGTCATGACGCAACCCCGCGATAGTCTGGAGGCTCGCATGCGTGCGGCGCGCGACACCCTTCGCACCGGGTCAGTCCCTTCTGAGGTCGTCGTGACATCTGAATGCGCTTCGTCTAGTAGATCTTTCTTGCCCGTCAGTGGTATCCTGCTGCCAGAGTTCACCGTATCACGTGCTGGATTGAGCGGCGGTGTCGCCTCAGTGCACAATGCTGCCATTCTCGTACCAAGATGTCCATGATCAGAGCTGGGTTCCCCGACCACTGACGACGAGATGCTAAACGCACTTGCCGCTGATCTTGGCGAACCCACTTCATCGTCTGTGTTGGACTCAACCCCGTCCGCCGTCCTCGAACTCTCGTTGGCTTCGACAGGACCAACAAGCGCAGCTTCGACTACGATACTCGCTACGGCAGCTGCCGCACAAGCTTCATTGAGCAGCGCTCGGGCTTGGCCATCGAGGCGCTTTCCTCGGATGGGAGAGTGGTACACCATGCGGTGTTCGTCCTTTTCGACGCTATCACCTGACGACGCTGTTCACGCATCATCGATTCGTGGTCGGTCACTTTCTTCACCCGTCGGTGTTACACTAGTCTCAGTGCCCTCGCTGCATTCGTCAAAGCGTCGCAGAGTCGATAGTGATGGCGACGAGCTGGAGGATAAGGATGACACGGTACACACATCGGATCGGGCAGAATCATCGCACTCCGGCGACGCAACATCAGCACTTTGAGGCTCCCTGCCTTCCTTGCAGACCAGGTCTTCGTTCAGAGCCGCTGTCCCTCGTTCCGGGGCACGAGCGGTCTACCGCCAGACCAAGAATAGCAACGCGTCGCTGGCTATCCCCGTCGCACGTTCAAGTCCGTCTCGGCCATCCAGGAACACTGCTTCCTCCATCCAGACTCGATCGGTTGCCCGTCATTCAGCGACTGCGGGTGCTGCACTTGACGATGACGATGGTAACAGGTTTTCGTCGGACGAGTAGCCTGCCGCCGATGATCCCGTCGTCGCCATTCCAGGCGATGGTACAGGGGAACCAGCAAATGACACGGATGGAGTTAAAGGACCTGCGACGGACAAATACGACGCCCCTGCCGCGATTGCGCCGACTGGTCCGGCCTTGGTGGCCATCGTGCCGTTCTTTGACCCCTGTCTCCCTCCACGCATTGACTCCGCCGATTGGGACGAGGACTTCCGCGCTCAGCCTTGGCATAAAGCCGAGTTGGGGGATTTACGTTGAGTGGAGTCACGTGGCAAGAACTCAAATCCTTGTTCCCACCACCCGCACCCTGGGTCCATCCGGCTCCGACGGACGATTCGCTTCCCTCGTACAATCGTGACCTCCTGACTGAAGCGAACGTGCGACGTCTGTTCCGGTCGAAACCTTGGCGAGAGCTGCGGTGTTTGCCAATTCCCCTCATCTTTGAATCGGGGATCACGACTTCCAGGGCTTGCTGCACGCGTATCGATTGCACTTGAAGAAATGGGCTCAGGCATACTGTGAAGCGACGCATTCGCTGCCACTGACTTCCACGACCGAGACGTACTTCATCGAACTGGTCTCCAGTATCTCAGCGCGACGTTCTCGTGCGTGATCGAACTTTAACAGCTCGGTGTTGAAGATCGTGAAGCAGTTGATGATGAATGGGCGCTGTGACCTGGGCGCCCTGCTCTACCCGACCTTTCTCTCTTTCCCACTGGCGAAGAAGAAGTTCCAGTGGCGTCCCGTCGGCGACGTCGACCCGGAAACAGACCTCGCTCTCCTTCACGCCTTGCACGTCTTGGATCGGGACGAACCATGGCGCCTCTTCCCCCCCCCCCCCCCCCCCCCCCCCCCCCCCGCCAAGGGCATCCAGCGGCCGCTGCTGGCCTGCGTCGACTGAGGGATAAGTTCGTCCAGCAGCTGTGATGGAAAGACGAACATGATAGCCGACGCTACTCCGTCGCTGAGTCCAGTGGTCGCCTGCATCCGCGAGTGTATCCTGGAATTTGGCCGCTAATGCGTACTACAGCCTTGCATTCAATCTGTTTGTCTGCTTTCCCACAACCATGAGCCTCTTGTAACGACACTGCCAGCATCAACTCTTGAAAGTTGTGTGAGATGGATTTGATGCGGCATCCAGTTCTTCCCACTGCAGTTACCTCTTGAGGTCCGTCGGCCACTCGTCGTCTCCAATCTCGTCACAACCAAGACAGTCACATTCTTCCCACGCAAAATGCGTTCCTCGCCGAAGTCTATCACCACACTCGTTCGAAAGCCGCATTGTAGGGAACAGTCCAGACCGACATCTCATTCATCGCTCTCCTTGCTTCTTGAACACTTGGTCGAGCATTCGCTCGACGTCGTGATTTCGCTCGGGCGATCTCACGACCCTCCATCCCTCTGGTCTTGTGGCCACCCCACTGACCCTTCACCCTCTCTCTCTCTCTCGAGCAGACCTTCCTGCCCGAGAGTTTTCCTCTCCATCCGTACCCGCGGCCATCCCACGGGTAACTTCTTCCTCTCAGTCGGTGACGGCCTATCCGTCACCCCTTGCCGCCTCTTCTGTCTCTTCCCGCTCTGTCGATTGCATCGCACCGAACCGCTGGCGTCTCGTCCGCTCGTGTAGAAAGTCGTACAGTAGGCCACCCCAATTCAAATCCGCCTCATCCACCCACGTGGTTTCGTCGTGATCCTTCCATTTCACCTTGAACTCCCGAAAGTGACGGCCGTAACGCGTACGACGACCCATGCGCATCTACAAAATTCTTTCCACCTCGAAATCACCCTCTCCCATCACTTCCGTCGCCCAGCTGTCTTCCGGCAGCAGCTCCTCATCAAAATCCAGGCGTTCTTCTGAGGGACTCGCAACTCGGGAGATGGCCGGGTAGGGTATTGCCGCACGAGCTTCAGCTTCGAAACGTGAATCACCGGATACACGCGGTATTCCGTGCCCGCGATCGCCAACTTCACAGCGTAGCTGCTCACCATTTCCTCCACGCGGAAGGGGCCATGCCACATGTGGGCGAGCTTCCGGGCATACCTGGGCCTCACCCCATCCAGGTAGAGCCACACTTGAGAGCCAACTTCGATGGGGTGTTCACTAACGCGCTCGTTGTGTGCTTCGGCTCGACCTTCGATAGCTGTTGCCAGCAGCTCGCTGGCTTGGGCCCGAGCGTGCATATAGTGCTTTTGAATATGGAAGCGCCAACGTCGAGGCTGCGAATCTAGCCGCTGCGTGTCCCCCACCGACAACGCGGCCTCGATGGTCGTCCGCGGGTCCCAGCCATGGACCAAGAAGAACGGCGTCTCGCGACGCACACGATGTACGACGTATTGAGTGTGAAGGTGAGTCTCTCTGCATATTTGTTCCAGACTCGTTGGTCTTCATCCTCGACGTACATCTTAATCGCACATGTGATTGTCAGTACCATTCACTCCGCTGAACCATTCGCTTGGGGGGATAGACGAGCGTCGCACGCTGTCGTTGACCCATGAGCTAGTTGAAAGCTCGGAAGAAATCCGACATGAAGCCGGGCTCACGATCGTGGCGGATGGCCTCGCTCGCCCCGAAGCGTCGGAATACGCACTCTTCATACGACTCTGCAACCGTCTGCGCCTCCCGCGACGTATTGGCCTTGGCCATGACGAAACCGGTGTAGAGATCGACCCAGATGAGCAGCTCGGTGTTGCCCTTGTACGACGCAGGCAACGACGGGATATGGTCCACCTGGAACGGGTACGTTGGCATGATGTTCCCTGGCGGCTCTCCTTGCAACGTTGTTCGTCCCTTGCCGGTCTCGCAATCGACGCACGCACCAGCATACTGCTGGACGTTTCGATATAGGCCCGACCAGTGGAGATGTTTCTGGATCCGGTGGTAGGTGCGGCCTATACCCTGATGGCCACCCTCCAGGCTCGCGTGGTAGTGGTGCAGTACGTCGTCCCTCAGCGTTTCGGGGATCACCAGCTTCAGCACCGTGCTGCGATCTTCCGCCGACTTGTCACCTCGAGTGCGATATAACAGCAGTCTGCCTTCCGCCTCCTCATACTGGTACGTCTTCTTGCTACAGTCGCTCGGTTCTCGAGCCGACATGCTTGACACGTCTCCGCGGAGGTACTGTTTGAGATTGTACATCGTTCCTCATCTTGTGCCGCATTAATGCGATCCAGACGAAGACGTTGAACCAAGCCCTCGTTGATGGCCGTCAGCGTCTGTCTACGTCGCAGGACGTCTGGAGATCGCTCAGTGAATCCTGCTTCTTCGGGCGGCGACACTCGAGCGGCCGAGCGAGTCACTACAGCGTTCACGCTTGGCTGGGGACCAGGATTGGCATCGACCTTCACTTCACTACTGTCCTCGACGTTGAAACGGGCGACGCAATCACTCCGGTACCCTCGACCTTCATTGACGTCGTAGCAGTGTCGACCTCAGTACCGACCTTCGCGCAAGCGTCTTCACTCTCATTCTCGACTACGTCGGGGACTAAAATCACCTCGTCCAAGCAGTTGAGCGTTTGCAGACCAAGCATCATGACCTCGTCGGTGATTTCCACGCCGTCTTGCCTTTGCAGTGCTTGTCCGGTCAGAAGGTCGGCACTCGCGTTCCAGTCTCTTCGCACATTCATCAGCTCCCGTTTTGGCCAATTGCGTAGCACTTCCCAGCAGCGCTTGCGGAGCAGCTGGAGGCCCAAGGATTTACAGTCCATCTCCTCGCGAAGCTGGCGGATCACCAGATTGGAGTCGCCGCAGATGATAAGCTGTTCGACAGTGAATCCTTCGAGAAGGTTGAGCGCCAGCAGCAGGCCTCGGTACTCCGCCTCGTTGACCGTGAGGTCGACGTCATATCCAGAGGCTGCCTTCACCACTGTCCACCCTGGGAGCTTCCATTTGATAGCGTCAAATGCACCGCCCCCCCCCCCCCCCCCCCCCCCCCCGCGCCCCTGCTTCGACTTGGCGGACCCTCGAAGCTGATGACGGAGTCCTCACTCGCCGTGACAGCAGGTATTGGGACTGCCATCGCTTTTCTCGGTCGCCTCGAGCGCGTTGTCGACAGAAGTTATCGGCACGATTCTCGCGGCTATTACGCCCAGAAGCTCTTCCTCTCCGCGGGTCGACTTATCTACCTGCATCGCTCAAGGCGAGAGAATGGCAGCCCATTGGGATAGCCGCCCTTCAAGGCCTCAAGACCGGAACAGCCACGCTAACGTTGTATATCGGGTAAGAACACGGATCGTTTGACCCGCCAACATCGTGTAGCAGTTGTTCAAGACCCGCAGCAACGCCAGGATCTCCTTCTCGACGAGGTCGTAGTTTCTGCTCATTCGGTTTGGGCGTTCGGCTGGTGAACTTGGCCGACATGTAGACTCCATCGTGACACTGCGTCAACACAGCAGAGACGGCCCAGTCGTTCGCATACACGATGACAACCGGTTTCAATTTCGGTTCGAAGTGGCGTAACATGGGCACACTGCCGAACTTCGACTTCAGCCCTTCAAACACGTTCGTCGCGTGGATCCACTTCTCTCGGAGGCGAGCCTGAGGGTCGTTCCTGTAAGCGCGGAAGTCTTCGTCGTTCAAGCCGTACAACACCGTCGCGTACACTGCGAAGTCCGCAATGAACCGGTGGTAGTAGTTGAGGCTACGGAGGAATGATTGCAGAGCTTTCAGCGTGCGCGGGAACGTCAGTGTGGTCAACATATCGAGATTCTTCGGCTTCGCTTCCCGACCATCGCCTGACACGATGTGGCCCAGGTAGTCCACCTTTGCCATGCCCCAGCTGCTCTTCTCGACGCTGATCGACAGGTTCCATCGATCGCACGTCACCAAGAGGTTCTCGACCTTAGTGCACAAGTCGTCCCACGAGGAGGCGCCTACCAAGATGTCGTCGATAGACGACCTTCGACCGAGTATGGACCGACGGGCAACGTCTTTGGGAACTCCGTTCTTGAAGATGTTACGCATGTCGTCCCCACGCGAGACCCGAAGGATACCGTACAGCGTGTTGTCCACCAGGCGTTGGGAGATCTGCGGGGCGTTGCGGAGCCCGAACGGCATGCGCAGCCACTCGAAGAGTCCAAATGGTGTGATGAACGCTGAGATGAGGCGAGCGCGGTCGGTCATGGGCACGACCCAAAACCCGCTCGCCGCATCGAGAGAGCTGTAACGGGGCCGCTGCCACCGTCACGTAGGCTATCTCGGAGCAGATAGAGGAAGCGCAGTCTTCGCTGAGGCCGAAGACTTTAGGGTTTTGAAGCAAATTTGACTCTGATTGAATTAAGTTCGATCTCGCAGGATCGAACTTAAGCCGAACCTAACAGTCGACCACCCATTTGGGGGCTCGACCCTGATTGGCTAAAACTAAGATATGTAGGGCATCTGTCCAATCACAGACTGCCGAATCACCGCTGTGATTCCTACCTACTTTTGTAACAGAGGATATCCCCTTTTGTAACAGGGAACACCCCGTTACATCACCCCCCACTTGAGGCAGCGGACACCCGTCCGCTTCAGAGACGGAAAGAAAGGAAAAGAAGGAAAAGAAAGCAAGAAAAGCAAAAGCAACGGACTCGCGCGACGACGGAGACAGACGAGGCACCGGCAACTGACGAACACGGACAGTAGTCACGGGATCTTCAAATGTGGGCGTTCGCACGCCCACTCAGCAGCGAGGCTCTCTCGACGCATTCACATCGCGATTCACCACGGAAGCCACAGGCAGCAATGACCGACGACACCAACCAGATTGGCATCCAGCAGGATCTGGCGCGCTGAGACATCTACGATTCGCAAGGCGCGGTGAACCCCGAGTCAAGTGATGCAATGCGCGATCTGTTCAGGCGCTTCCGAGCTTCACGCGGCAAGCCAATCGAAGGAGCGACGTACAAGCCGCTTCGGATGTCGTGGAACGCTTTCATCAAGCGCTGGAATCTCGAGCCAAACTTCGCCGCTGTGTTACGCGACCGCGAAGCTTCGCGCCGTCGATACGGACTTGGTTCTGTTCGTGAGGAGCTCCACGCCATGTGCTGGGATGGAGACCGATACTGTTACGTGAACGTCGTCGAGCCGTTCCCATATTGCTCGTCGAATTTGGAGCGGCCGAGCCGCGCCTTCTGGGATGAGGAGGCTCGCAGTATCGCGCCATCGGATGAGATGCGGGCTCTCATCGGCAACGACGAACGCTCGCTCGCTCAAGCTAGGCGCGCCGGGGTGGAGCGGACGCGTCCGGCTCCGCAGGAGGCCGAAGCAGCGCGGCTTCGTACTCCTTCACCACGTCAGGAACGTCGTGAGTCAGCATGGAGCGTGGCTCCCACGTATCAGCCGAAGGTAGATACCCGAGCCATCGAACGCGATAGCGGCGGGAGAACGACCGCCGCTACGACTGGGAGCGCGATTACCGCTACCGTGAGGAGGGTCTTCATCAGCGTGCTCCACGATGTGATCCACAACCCAGCGCTGGAATCCAGCGCTATCCACCAGCGGAGGAGGGCCGTCACGTTGGAAACCGCTCGTCGATGGATAGACCTTCGGAGGTTCGCGCGCCAAATCTCCAACTGGAGTGGACTCCGCCGTCGCGCTCTGCTCCGGCGACGACAACACCAGACCGGATCTCGATGGGCGCGTA
>MBAC02001399.1:0-35958 GCA_001712635.2 Nothophytophthora sp. Chile5
ACGACCTCCCGGAGGCGGCTTTCTACATGGTGGGCGGCATCGACGAGGTCAAGGAGAAGGCGGCGAAGCTGGCGGCCGAGCTCGACGATTAAGTTACTCGGTTCGAAGTGCAGAGCGGAAAGCAACCCAACTCAACTCACTCCTCGAGTGGAAGAAAGCGACGTCTAGTGTGTGGCACATGAGACCGGAAATTGAAAGAAACGAAACAAGAAACAACTCTAGCGGACCTCCGGGTTTGTAATTGCACGAGCTTTCCTTTCGACTCCCCTCCATTTGGGTGTGATGCGTAACACTCTCCTTTCCCCCCAGCCAAAGAGAAGCGTGAGCAGAGATGTGTTCGCGTTGGGGGTTCCTCACGGCTGTCACCTTGGATTTCGTGCGGTTGTGACGGATCCACCACCAGAAACGTGAGGCTGCCACGTAGCCCTGGACCGTCGAAACCCCCAAGAGGCAGCGCAATGACGCGCTTGCCAGTCGACACTTGGCTTTCTGGGCGTCGCGAGTCGCTGGGCTCTTGGGTAGTGAGAGTTTTATGGACAGCCTCAGCTTCGACATGAGGAAGCAAGCGATATGGAGAGAGGTCATTGAACCGGATGATTGCGAGAGTACCCCAAGTGTCCGGTGTGTGTGTTGTTCTCTTTTTCTCGGGTTTACAAGTCCCTGCTTGCGGCGTGCGAAGCGGAGATGGTCGCGTCTTCCAGCCGCTCGCCTTCGAAGTTGCTTCAGTTCTTCTAGCTGTTTCTATTCATATTCGAAGTCCTCGTCGAAATCCGCGTCGTCGTCGTCATCGTCGTCGTCGTTGTCGTCGTCGTCGGCCATCTCCGCCATCGTCTTGGCGATGTCCTCCTCCTCCATGGCCTTCCACTGCTCGGGCGTCGGGTCCGGGTATCGCGACAGGTACGGCAGCAGCGCCATCTGGCGCGAGATCTTCACGGCCTGCGCCAGCTTGCGCTGCTGCTTGGCCGTGAGTCCCGTGAACCGGCGAGGGCGAATGCGGCCCGTGGGCGAAATGAACAGGCGCAGCAGCTCCACGTCCAGCGCCAGCTCCACGATGTCCGGGTGGTTGGCCTTGACAAAGTACTTCCACGGCTTCTCCTTGCTCTTGGTGAACGGCCGTCTCTTGTCGGCCGGCAGCATCCAGTTCAGCATCTCCGGGGACACACTGAGGCACAGAGAGAGCCACAAGGTGAGTCAAAGCTGGGTCTTCAAGCAGGAGAGAGAGAGAGACGGGAACTTACGCCATGCCCTGGTCCCAGTTCTGGAACGGGTCCGGAACGTTCGAGTCCTCGTTGACGCCGATCGTGCTCTCCGCGCGACTCAGCGACGAGTCATACCCAGGCATTTCCTATACGAAACAGAGCCACATCAAAGCACTCCGTTCAGTTCAAAGCAACACAACAACAGCGGCAGTTGTGAGGACGCGTACGATGTAGAGTCGGTCATCCTCCACAGTACGAGGAGACGCCTCGTTGCCGTCCGCGTCGTCGTCGTCTTCGAACTCCTCGTAGTCCTCGTCGAAGTCCTCGTCGTCTTCACCGTCCCAAGTGGCCACTTCGCGCTCGAACTTCTCGGCCCACTGCTGAGGATTGAGCACGGCGTCTTTGTCGTCTTCGTCGTTTTCGAAGTCGTCCTCACCCTCCTCCAGCTCGAGCTCTTCAAAGTCGCCCTCACTGTCGAGCTCTTGCTGGCCCAGGTACTGCACATCGGGCGGCAGCTCCGTCGGGTCGTCCCCCTCTACGACCTTCTCGAACGTCGACTTCTTCTTCAGCTCTGTAGCAGCCACGACACATGTCCAGCCACGTTCAAGCGCCTGTCAGCACTCACGAGCCACTCCCTCTACCCTCGTGATCTCGCTCCCCTCACCTTTCTTGTCCTTGTCCTTGTCCTTGCCCTTGGTGGTCATCATGCGCACACCAGCAGCGAGCGGCGAGACTTCGCTGCCGATTGCGTGCACCATCAGCGAGCGCGGCGCCTGCGCTTGCAGCACCGCGGCCTTAGCGCCCGGGGCGGCGCGGCGCCCCATTGCTACCGCAGTCGCGCAAATCCATCCACAAGTCAGTGAGCAGGTCGCCCCCAGCCACGCAAACACAGGGGGGTGGGGGGACGGCATCCCCGCGCCCAGGAGCTGCAGCGGAGCACACACGCACCTGCGATCGCAGCCGCGCAGGGACGAAGCCACACGCGCACCATTTCTCTCTCGCTTTCCGGCTCAAGCCTCTGCTGGCCGCTCCTGGTTTTGCTGGCAGGGAGGGGCTCGATTCACTGGCGGTGACATCCGCCACGGAGCGTCCCGAATATCCCGGATACGTGATCTGCACACGGGACACGACGACTAGAATTCGGGACATGCGATCATGTCTGGGTAAATGACAATTGTGGAAATTAGGCTTGAAATCTGTAGGAGACCACGACACCAGGTTCAAGTTGACGAATAGTGATACAAAGCCTTCGGATCGACACGTTCGACGTGAAGATGCCGCTTCCGTCCTTCCTTCCTTCGCCCTTAGTCTCTCGCCGTTTGCCTCGCCACGAGAACAGTCACTTCCGAGCGCCGCAAGAGCCGAAGAGCGGAGACCAACCAACCGAAAGCAAACACAAACACCAAAAGAGATGCTACAGTCGCCTAATTTGCACTTGTGCACGCTCGCTCGCTCGCAAACTCGGCTGTCCGTCCGTCATCTAAATGCAATTGCCCGGTCATGAAACCCTCTCCGCCTGCCACCTCCCTGTCCTGTGTTGTTCGTTCCCCACATGCCATAGGCGAGAAGCGCCTTGGGGTGGCAAGCAAAGGCCTGGGCTCTCCTTCCCGCCGCTCCGGGCCCGCCAGACTCTGCAGCGCGTGCCTCATCCATCCACCCTCAGCGAGGACGCCGGGAGGCCAGCCCCCTCAGTTCCGCCAGTCCGTCGTTCCGCTCTCCTTCTCTTTCTCGCTGCCATCTCCAACCGCCCGTCTTCGTCTCACTCGCTCGTCCCAACTCGTTGCTATTCGCTGCTACTGCGCTCGCAGGTTCGTCGTGCCCGACTCCAGGAGGTGACGCGCCTAGGCCGTTGCCGACGGGGCATTCGAGGCCGCCATCGTCTCTATTTTCCGCCACTTCTCCTGGTCTTTGTCCTTCACATCGGCCATCGCCTGCTCCTTCAGCGAGTAATCCTTCGCGCACTGGTCGTAGAGCGCCATGTCATAGTCCATATACAGCTTCAGCACATTCTGCAAAGCGAACAACCAGCAACCACAACGACCATATTAGCAACTCCGAGTCAATGGCCGCGGAATGAAGGGAGACAACCAGGCAACAACATACCTGCGCGAGTCCTTCCACAGTCGTGTTCCAGTGCCCCAGTGAGTTTCTATGGAGAGGCCCGTAAATCACCGGCAGAATCAAGTGGGCGTGCTGCTTGCTCAGACAGCCGTTGTTCACCAGGTGCTCGTTGTTCCACAAGAACAGCGACCGCTCCGACACTTGAAAGTGCTGGCTGCCCAGCCACTTGGCCAGTCCGTTGAACAGCGGCTTGTGCACTTGCTGCAGCTGCTCGCTGCCCATCAGCTCCAGGATCTCCTCCAGCTCGTTCAGGAAGATCACTTGCTTCGAGGAGCACGACCACGGCCAGAACTTGATGATGCCTTGGATAATGGGCACGGCCGTCTCCGGGTCCTTCTCTACGTACTGCGTGATGCAATAGGACAGCTGCTGGTGGTACATGGACACGCACTTGGGCTTGTGCAGCGGCACCAGCGCACGCACCAGGAACTGCAGGTGCTCCGCCTTCAGCGGCATGGCAAACCCGTTGATGATGCTGCCCAGGATCTCCAGCAGCTCGCCAATGCCGTTGTGTCTCTCCGTCTCGTACACGAACCGGTAGAACACGTTGCTGATGGCCTTGCGGATGAACGACCGGTGCGACATGAACTTGCCGTAGATGCGGTGCAAGATCGTCTTCAGGTAGTCTCGCTCGCGCGGGTCCTCGCTGTCGAACAGGTCGATGATGGCCAGACAGAACTTCTGGTCCACGAACTTCTTCGCCACCTTGGCGTTCACCTCGCCCGAGACGATGAAGCGCAGGAAGAATTCGTACACCACTTGAAGGTGCGGCCACGAGGCTTCCAGCACCGGCTCGTCCTCCTCCGGGTCAAAGTCTTCTGTCTGCGGAGGCAGCGCACGGCAGATGTTCATGGACTGCAACAGAAAGCACCAACACGTAATAAGACAGGGGTTGTCAGACACTCGCCAGGACGAAACGCAAGAAAGCGACGTTTGCTGCACGTACCACCATGGCCATAATATCCGGCATCAGCGTCTCCGTGAAGATCTTCTGGCCGCCCGGGTTATTCACATAATCTACAAGTTCCAGCAGCGTCTGGCGCTTCAAATCCTTGCCCCTACACCATCACCACCACCCAAACACACACGAGACCGCTCTGATAATGAGACCGACGCTCATGCTCCACATTGGCTTCCAATCACACGCCACCCTACCGCTTGTCCGACGTCGGGTCATCGAAGTTGAAGATCACCGAGCAAAGTTCCAACTTCTGTTGGAACAGCGCCTGCCTCGCAGCAAAGATCAGGATTCATAGCCTCGTTAGGACCAACGGCAAGGAGTCTGTAGGATACAAAAGGCGAGTGCCATTCAAGCAGGGGACGCGCACCTCTCGCCGCTGCAAAGAGGTATCTTTCAGGTGTGGCAGGTCCTTCAACGCCTGGATCTTCTGGTTGCGCGCCAGGAACGAGCGGCGGCGCTCGCGCTTGGGTAGCGACACATCCGAACGTGCCACTTCACCTACTGGCGACGCCATGCCGCTTCCCACCACGCCATTGGTTCCTGCGCTGCCCTTGGGGCCGCCGTCCATGTCCATTCGATCCGGAGAGGTCACGCCGATGTGCTCGCCGTTGTTGCTCAATTTCCGTTTGACCGTTTGTAGCATCCCCTTCATCGCTTAGTTCCCCGTCACGTTCGTGTTGCCAGGGGCTGGTAATTGTTCAATTACACAGCGCCGATGGGGGGAGGGGAGGAGGGAAGAACTCCGAGGGAGAGTTCGGTTGTGACGCAATTCCAACGGATCCAACACCGCAGATCTCTACAAGAAAGCCAAGCCAAGCTGCAGTCAGTCGCACAACGCTTCCAACCACCAAATCGCTCCACGCCCAACCCAATCGCCCCACACGCGCCACTCTTCTGTCTGGCTGCCTCAACAATGCTTTCCTCCCCCTCAATCGCATACATACTAACGTCGTTCTTTACTCGTTTCTCTCCCCACAGACCGGAAAGAGTGAACGCTAACCACATACAACGGGGAGGGGGGAAGGCGCTCGTCACGACAGAAAGACACGCGGAGGAAAGAGCGAAGGACTGGCGCCGAAGGGCCCAGGGAAGGGGGGAGCGCAGCCCTTCAGACGGGCTTCGCGGCGGTCACAGACGCGCATACGTACGCAGAAGACGCTCCCAACCAGTGAGTGAGTGTGTGTGGCCTCGTCCAGGCTCGGCCGCTGCTGCGCGTGTCGCCTCGGAAGCTTCCTTCCTTCCCGTCCTTGGGGCGCTCTTGCTGGTTCAGTGAGTGCCGCCTGCTTTTTTTGCGTTTTCTTCCTTCCTTTTCCTCCCCCCTCCCCTCTCCGCCCTCCGCCCACCCGCCCGGCCCTCTCCAAACCGATATCCCCATCACGTGTTGAACCCTTCGGAAATGCCAAAACACGGTGGATGTGATAGGGAGCGGAGCCAGAACGAACAGTTGCATCCACCTTGTATTGACAATTGAGCTGCTGAAGTCGCCCTTGTTTGGGGAACACGGTCAAGGAGTTGGAGGAGGGGAAGGGGACAGTCGAGTCACGCCATGTCCCGAAGTATCCCGTATTTTAGGAACCCTAATCGGACCAGTAAATCGCCGTCGACGCTCGCTAAAACAAGGCAGCAGGAATCTTATCGGCCCGATGTCGCGAGCTGCAACCAAGTGGCACGGAGCCCAGTCGACGCGCCGCTCCTGCCGCGACGTCCACATCGCTAAGCTATCGAAACCCGAGAAAGCAGGCGCTTCGCATGGCAGCGTCGTTGTTGGATTGGATGCAGTAGCGACGCGCTTCAAGAAAGCGGTGTGGACGAGAACCCACAGCCGCAGCAGCTGTTCGCTGGCTATCTTGGAGCCTGTCGGCATCTATCATTTTGATTGCACGAAGGAGGGCGATTGAATAGCAATAGCAGGTGTGGCTGCCGATCGCACTCTGCGGACGACAAAGTGGTTTATGATGCGCAACGCGTTTAGCAGCTCGATGACTTTCCGATTGGGGATGCAACCACCAACATTCATAGCATGAAGGAGGTCAGCCAATTCGCGTCCAACCCGTAGTGTTGCTGGTCTTTTCGCCAACGCAATTGGGTTGGCTCTGTTTCTCTTCAAATCGGGAATGAGGCACGGCTTGTCGTGGTTGCGCTAACGAAGCGAGGTTCTAGCGACGGCATCTGGATGAGGTCGGACATGCTGTGCAAGTTGCTGGTAGTCAGGCGTCGCAGGCTATCTAAAACGCAGAGGAATCTCCCTAACTTGATCTGGTATAGCTCGATATCCTGTCGTACTTGATCGGTGGAGTTTCCACCAAGTCGGCAGGCTTACCATTTGTATGAACGCAAAATATTTATCTCTAGCTTGAGGCTTGATAAATTAAGTTGGTAGCTTTTTCGGGTGAACTGGCTAACATGCCACGAAGTCGAGCGGTAGCCTTTGCGTCAGCGACCTCTCTCGGAACTGGGCTAGAAAATGTCCGTGCAAACAGCAACGATGGTCGCACGCTATTCTTCATTGCTGTGTATTTGTCTTCTTCCGTACACCACTCGTCGATGGTGATAGGATTCGAACCCACAACAATCTCATGCATGCAGCGAGTGTATCATTGATCGCAATTGGCGTCAGTACACACAGTGGGCAACTTCATCGCTTGCCAAAATTCCAGAAGCAGTTGATATTTCGGATAGTTAGTTATGCTAAGATCTAACAAATTGAGAATATGTTCACCCACGCACACTGTTCGCTGCCTCCTTGTGCGCCGACCACTGAGTATTTTGTCTGCCCATGAAATATTTCCAAATAGTTTATAAACGCATATTGGTTATCAAATTGATCGTCTTAAAGCTATACTCTGCCGTGACGCTTCTGGCCAAGTTATAATGTTGTAAGTGTATTGTAGACTGCGTTCTTCTACGCTACATGTTTGCTAATCCAGCGCTGAGTATAGCAACCATTCAGCGACGCAATAATGTCCAGCATCCAATAATGGCTGCAATTTAAACGGCGTATTGGGCGGCAAATACATTCACCGGATACTAGCTCCGCGTTGCAGAGACTCATGCTGGCGTCATCGTTGTGCTCCGTAGTATGGCTAGAAATGTAGGGAGTCGATCTGAATAGCCGTAGATGCTGTTTAGTACTCAGGCGGGCGGGTGTGTAAAGCGACTGGACTATTGCAAGTCGAGCTAACTTGATTTTCTTGCTATATTTGATACAAAGTACGTCACGACCCGAATCAAATTATGGATATTCAAAATGCAATCGCGAACCCAACCAGGTGGGTTGCTCTTCCTCCTACAGTAAGCGAAGGCTCAAATGGTGCGGATGATCTGCGAGATGCTGGGAAGCGCGTATGACCTCACTGGTTCCAAGAGAGCGCGAACCACGCACAGGTAAATGTGGAGATGCCAAGGATCTTTTTCATTTATTCGAACCTAAACGAAGGGAAATAATGACCAAGTGGATTGTTGAGCCCGCACCATTTATCAAAGACAATAGTTTATCATTTTCAAGAAAGGAGCAACGTTTGTTGGCCATCTATCTGTGGGAGGCTCCAGGGCAAATCGCTTGATGCAAGGCTATTGCGACTCTATGTAGGTTGATAGGCGAAGAGGACTACTGCCCCACCTCGTCGACGACGGGAAGCTACCTCGGCAAGCGCGAAAGTTTGCCAGCAGCTGATCTTGAAACCAGCATGAATATATCAATTCAGCTTGACACGATGTCGGTGGATCATTTATCGCGATCGATCATTTATGGGAGGATCACTTCTGGGCGGGACGACCGTCTGTACCGGTTATTTTTTGCCGGTATCCGTGCCCATCAAGGTTTGATATTTTCCTCACAAAAGAAACCTTTTACAATTCAAGTTCATGAAAGGAATCACTTGCATAACTATTAACAGGCCACGATAAGTATAAATGCAGGTATTGCTTGATTGTTTCTCAACAAACACTCACGTTGCTTGTCAAATCATTCGATAACACAGGTATCGAATCTTGACATATTTACTTTAGAGAAACAAATCGCTGGGTACGTCAGCAAGTCTTCCAACCTTCAACAGCCCCCCATCTGCGGCCCCCCATCCATTTTGCTGCGTCGACCGCCACGCTTCCTGCTTCATTCTTCGATTGGCTTCCCGAGTGTCTTCGCCGCGCCTCGTCCCTTCGCCTCTCCCTCCTCTCCTCCTTCTCCGTTTGCCATGAGCGCCGCTGCATCACCCGCCGACGCCGAGCCCAAGTCGTCGCTGATCCACTCGCGCGAGGTGCCTGGCTCCGCCACCGCCACGCGCGGACCCGCGCATGTGTCGACGTTGCGCTCAGGCTTCGACCCGAGCTCCACGCTGTACACGAACCTGTTGAGTCGTCGGGAGATCGACCCGGACGGCACGCACAAGCTCTTCGGCTCGCGGAAGGTGGATCCTGTGACGGGCGAGGTCGGCCCGTATGAGTGGGTGACGCTGGGCGAGTTCCTGGTGGCGGTGGAGGCCTGTTCGTCCGGCATGAAGCGCGAGCTGGGACTGGCGCGCGGCGCACTGGTCGGCATCTTCAGCAAGAACCGCTACGAGTGGTCCGTCGTGGAGCACAGCACGAGTCGCATGACGTACACGCTGGTGCCGCTGTACGACACTCTGGGCGCGACGGCCGTGCCGTTCATTATGAACCACACGGAGATGACCGTGGTTTTCTGCGCGAAGGAACAGGTGAAGACGCTGATGTCGTGCATGCACGACTGTCCGAGTGTGAAGACTGTAGTGCAGTTTGAGGACAAGATCGACGGCGAGGACATCAGTTTGGGCAGAGCCAATGGTGTGTCGCTGATGACGCTGGGACAGCTGATGGAGATCGGGCGAACCAACCCTGTGGAAGCCGACCCTCCCCTCCCCGACGACTTGTGCACGATCTGCTACACGTCGGGTACGACGGGCAACCCGAAGGGCGCGATGCTCACGCACTCGAACCTGATGGCTTCCATCATGTGCTCTATCGAGTACACGCCTCTCTTCCCCACAGATGTGCATTTGTCGTATCTGCCTCTGGCGCACTGCTTTGAACGCAACGTGCAGGCCCACGTGATCGCCAAGGGCGGCTGCATCGGCTACTACCAGGGCGACGTGCAGAAGCTGCTGGAAGATATGGCGGAGCTCAAGCCCACAGTGTTCCCGTCGGTGCCGCGGCTGCTGAATCGTATCCGAGACAAGATCACACAGGGTGTGGCGGCTGCTGGAGGGTTGAAGAAGATGCTGTTCGACCAGGCCTATGCCTCCAAGAAGGCGTACCTGGAGGAGGGTGGCCACGTGACGCACGCGTTTTGGGACCGCCTGGTGTTTGGGAAGCTGAAAATGGTACTGGGTGGCCGCGTCCGCTACATCCTGAGCGGCTCGGCGCCACTGTCCAAGGAAGTGAAAGACTTCCTGGCTATTGCATTCTCATGTCCCGTTCTTGAGGGTTATGGGCTCACTGAGACCGCTGCTGTCATCGCGTGCTCAAACGCCGACATGCCCATGGGAAGACACGTGGGGATTCCCGTGGCTGGCACGCAGGTCTGTCTGGAGGATGTGCCCGACATGAACTACACCAACTGTGACTCGCCATGTCCCCGAGGCGAAGTGCTTGCTAAGTCCGACCACGTTTTCAAAGGTTACTTCAAGCAACCAGAGCTCACACAGGAGGTGGTGGACGCCGACGGCTGGTTCCACACGGGGGACATTGGTCGCTGGAACCCCGACGGTACGCTGAGCATCATCGACCGCAAGAAGAACATCTTCAAGCTGTCGCAGGGCGAGTACGTGTCGCCCGAGCGTGTTGAAGGCGTGTACAGCCAGAGCGCCTTCGTAGCACAGATCTTCGTGCACGGCGACTCTTTCAAGAACTACCTGGTGGGCATCGTGGTGCCTGACCCGGAGTTCGTGGCCATGTGGGCCCAAGAACAAGGGTTGACGGGTGGTGATGCTTCGCTGGAGGCGTTGTGTGCTCCTGGCAATAAGACGCTGCTGCGCGTGATCCACGAGGACTTGAAGCAGCTGGCTATGGCTGCCAAGCTGCTCCCGTTCGAACGCACCCACAAGCTGCACCTGCATGCGGAGCAGTTCACGCCCGAGAACGGCCTGGCCACACCCACGTTCAAGCCCAAACGCTTCGAGCTGGTCAAACACTTCAGTGGCGTCATCGACGACATGTACAACGAGCCAAGCAGGCTGTAGCTTTGAGGAACCTGGGGGAAAAGTAGCTCAAACTGCTATTAATACTACCTGTAGTGCTTGTAGTGTAGTACTTCTGAGCTTGTTCTTGTAGTATGGAGTGATACTTAGTAGTAATATTTGTCAACAAAAGTATTGAAATGCATCGTCTCATTCGCAATACTACGAAAATGTTCGAGTCAACCAAATGTGCCTGTTTCATTGGGGACCCTGGTGGTGGACTCGGGAGAGTTCCCAGTTCGAACTGTGATTCCTGACATGCAACGAATAGTTCAACGAATGTCCATTCCGAAACGAGAAGCTCACGGACTTCCAGATGTGCATGTGAAATCCACTTCGGTAGTTCGATACATCTGTCTGCTTGCATATCGTCAGCTTTTTCAGCTTTGACAGTATCAGGTTTCTCAGACATCTGAAGTGAACCAGATGGTGAAGCGCGTCAACTGTACGTGCTTGAAAGTCCACGGGCTCAGCTATGCGCCGTCAGCGCATCAGCATGAAGATCAGTCCCTTCAATTCGGCCGCGCTCCCTCCACCTGCTGCGTGCGTGGCCCACACTCCTCAATTGGCTCCTCCAGACGCAGCGGCTGTCCTTCTCTCCCCTCACTCAGAAGTTCGCCATGAGCTCCCCGGTCGTTCAGAACGCCAAGCCGTCGCTGATCCACTCGCGCGAGGTGCCTGGCTCCGCCACCGCCACGCGCGGACCCGCGCATGTGTCGACGTTGCGTTCAGGCTTCGACCCGAGCTCCACGCTGTACACGAACCTGTTGAGTCGTCGGGAGATCGACCCGGACGGCACGCACAAGCTCTTCGGCTCGCGGAAGGTGGATCCTGTGACGGGCGAGGTCGGCCCGTATGAGTGGGTGACGCTGGGCGAGTTCCTGGTGGCGGTGGAGGCCTGTTCGTCCGGCATGAAGCGCGAGCTGGGACTGGCGCGCGGCTCACTGGTCGGCATCTTCAGCAAGAATCGCTACGAGTGGTCCGTCGTGGAGCACAGCACGAGTCGCATGACGTACACGCTGGTGCCGCTGTACGACACTCTGGGCGCGACGGCCGTGCCGTTCATCATCAACCACACGGAGATGAGTGTGATCTTCTGTGCGAAGGAACAGTTAAAGACGTTGATGTCATGCTTGGACCAATGTCCTAGCGTCAAGAGTGTGGTGCAGTTCGAGGACAAGATCGACGGCGAGGACATCAGTTTGGGCAGAGCCAACGGTGTGTCGCTGATGACGCTGGGACAGCTGGTGGAGATCGGGCGAACCAACCCTGTGGAAGCCGACCCTCCCCTCCCCGACGACTTGTGCACGATCTGCTACACATCGGGTACGATGGGTGACCCGAAGGGTGTGATGCTCTCGCATTCCAACATGATCGCGTCTATCCTGTGCTCTATCGAGATCACTCCTCTGTTCGCCACGGACGTGCATCTCTCCTTCTTGCCCCTAGCACATTGCTTCGAACGCAACGTGCAGGCCCACGTGATCGCCAAGGGCGGCTGCATCGGCTACTACCAGGGCGATGTGACGAAGCTGCTGGAAGATATGGCGGAGCTCAAGCCCACAGTGTTCCCGTCGGTGCCTCGACTGCTCAACCGCATTCACGATAAGATCACACAGGGTGTGGCGGCTGCTGGAGGCCTGAAGAAGGTGCTGTTCGACCAGGCCTATGCATCCAAGAAGGCGTATCTTAACGAGGGCTATTATACGCACGCGTTCTGGGACCGCCTCGTCTTCGACAAGCTCAAGATGGTGCTCGGCGGTCGTGTGCGCTACATCCTGAGCGGCTCGGCGCCGCTGTCCAAGGAGGTGAAGGAGTTCATGGCCATCGCGTTTGCGTGCCCGGTGCTTGAGGGATACGGGCTCACGGAGACGGCGGCGGTCGTCTCGTGCGCTACGTCCGACATGCCGACGACCAGACACGTGGGCATTCCCGTCGCCGGCGCTCAGATCTGTCTGGAGGACGTACCCAGCAAGAACTACACGATTCGCGACTCGCCGTGTCCCCGCGGGGAAGTGCTCACCAAGTCCAAGCATGTGTTCAAGGGCTACTTCAAGCAGCCGGAGCTCACGCAGGAGGTCATGGATGCTGACGGCTGGTTCCACACGGGAGACATTGGCCAGTGGAACCCTGACGGCACGCTGACCATCATCGACCGCAAGAAGAACATCTTCAAGTTGTCGCAGGGCGAATACGTGTCCCCGGAGCGCGTTGAAGGCGTGTACGGCCAGAGCAACTTCGTGGCGCAGGTGTTCGTGCACGGCGACTCTTTCAAGAACTTCTTGGTGGGTATTGTGGTGCCCGACCCGGAGTTCGTGGCCATGTGGGCCCAAGAACAAGGGTTGACGGGCGATGCCGCTTCGCTGGAGACGCTGTGTGCGCCTGGCAACTCCACGCTCTTGGATGTGATCCAGGAGGACCTGAACCAGTTGGCCGTGGCCGCCAAGCTGCTCCCGTTCGAACGTGCTCATAAAATGCGTCTTCATGCGGAGCAGTTCACGCCCGAGAACGGCCTGGCCACGCCCACCTTCAAGCCCAAACGCTTCGAGCTGGTCAAGTACTTCGGCGAAGCTCTCGACGACCTGTATAACGAGCAGAGCAAGCTGTAGTGTGGGCCCTGCCTGACCTTGGAGCGATCTTCGCGTCGGCTGGGACCGCTCTCTGAAATTGATTTAGTGCATGGGAAATAACAACACGCTCGCTATATCCCGTCTGGTATCCTACGAAAGGCCTCGCAGCGCCTTCGACGGCTCCGGTTGCTGGCTGCGGTGTCTTCAGGTCTTCCGGTGTGGCCTTGCTCTGCTCTCAGTCCAAACACGCCGCTCCAGCGCAGCACTCGCCAAGGCACAGACGGATACGGCGACTGCGGACTCGCAAAGTGACACCACCAGAAGTTCTGTGGTCAACGGACGAATTCACGCTTCAGCAGGCCCGTGGCTTTCCCCCAGCGCCAGACCCCTCTGTTCGCATCCAAGGTGCGCTAAGGATGAGAGGCAAGTGCATTGCGCAAGGAGGAGGGAGCCGATGCACGCATCCAAACTGCTCGTTGAGGCCCAAGCGAGGAAATCACAGCGACGGCCAAGTTTGTTTGAATTCGGGTTGCAACAAGGCGGCCGTAGCCCTCGACAAGTGCTTGAACTTTCGAGCCAGCGGAGGAAACACGGCCTCAAGCGTGCGAAGTAGTTGTCCAGTGGTGCAAGTTGGGGATTGACGAGAGGGTACACGCAGGGTTACAGGGTTACATTATGTGATCCTCTCAAATTGCCTTCAGTCTCCTATCAAAAATAGAACCGCCAGGCTGCCAGTCAAAGTGCCCACATTTGCTGGCGCTGGACGCTTTCCGCGTTCAACTGCGCTGCTGTGACGGCGGTACGGACGAGAGCTACGGCGCGCGGACGCAAGTGCTGACGTGTCCGTCAAGGAGCAGATCGACGAGGCGATGGCGGACTCGGCGTTCTTCCTGGACGAGTTCGCGAGCACGCAAGTGACTCCTGACGGCGCAGAGACGTCAGCTCCCCAGATATTGAACCTGCAGCGATCTGCACACATACCGATGGATCGTGGGAGTCACGATCAAGTGATAAATGAACTTCGTGTAGCTCTGGAACCCCCGCTCACTTCGTCCGAGGACAGCGAGAGCAATGGAGAGCGTCCTGCCCGCTCACTTGAGATCAGAGGCGACCGCGAGTTCTTCCTGGACGAATTTGGATCGCCTGGCGGTGTGGGTGACCGGATAGATAAACAGGCGCGCCAGATTACTGGGCTGCAACGCATGGCACATGTGCTTCAGGAGAACGACGATTGGAGAAAGAAGCTGGATGAAGACAGTGAATCAGCATTGAGCGAGGTGTTGACCAAGGAGGCACCGTCGATGTGCTCGGAGAATGCCTTTGCTTTCGCCGATCCAGGCGATGCCGAACGTGTTAATAGTCTCTTCAAGAGTACCACCCGGGAGGACTGCAGAATGCGATTGGGAGTCTCCGTGGAGAGATCACCAGACACAGAGCGGACACTTCACGTTCAGAAGAAGCGACCACGGCCCAGTGCCAAGTCGACAGAGCAAGGCAACACGAAACGCAAACCATCTGGACAGTGGAGTCTCGCCGAGTTCATGAACAGCTCCCGTCTGGCTTCTCACCAGGCAACGCTCGAGCTAGCCGCTCAAGTTTTGCGGGGAAAGCTTTATAATGCTGGCCGCTCTCACTCCATGCTGAGCATCGACATGGTCGGTCTCAACAACCGAGAAGGATCCTCTGCCTCGCAGAGCGCCAACACTACACCACCACCCACGAGCAAGGGGTCAATTGACGTTTCAGCAGGCGTATGGCTTGCTCATAAGGACAGACGCCACTGTTCGCACCTCGGATGCGTCAAGTACGTCCAAACAAAAGGCAAGTGCATTGCACATGGAGGAGGGAGACGATGCATGCATCCAGACTGCTCGGCAAGACCCAAGCGGGAAGGGAAGTGCGGTAAACACGGCGGCGGCCAAGTTTGTTTGCATCCGGACTGCAATAACTTGGCGCGGTCATTTGGCAAGTGCTTCAAACACGGCGGTGGGAAACCGTGCACGCATCCGAACTGCTCCAATGAACCTCAACGAAAAGGGCTTTGCGCCAGCCACGGTGGCGTTCTCGTGTGCAAGGTCGATGGCTGTAACACGAGAGCCGTTACGAAGGGGCTGTGCCACCTCCATGGTGGTGGCTCGAAGTGCAAGGCTGAAGGGTGCGAGAAGTTCTCGTACAATCAAGGCTACTGCTACGGACACTGTCGTGAACACGGGCTTATTAACGCCAAGGACAGAAACAGGTGCAAGGCTGACGGGTGCGTGAAGTTTCGAGTTCTCGGAGGCTATTGTTGCAAACACGGCCTTGAGCGCGGCCTCGCCGTCACCCGCAAGTGCAAGATAGAGGGGTGTGAGAAGGTGGCACAGGGCAAAGGCTGCTGCTTTGAGCACGGAGGCGGCGCCCGATGCAAGCATTCGGGTTGCTCCAGAGCAGTCTCATCCAAGGGTGTGTGCGGCGTCCACGGCGGGAGGAAAATGTGCAAGATTGAGGGCTGCAAGAAATGGGGGTTGAACAGTGGAGAACTCAAGGGTTACTGCGTCGGGCACGGAGGGGGGAAGCGCTGCAAGCACCTGGGATGTAACAAGACGGTTCAGACCAGAGGTTTGTGCTGCACTCACGGCGGGTGGGACGAGTGTCAAGTTGAAGGCTGTCACAATCAGTCAAGGGCCAGAGGCTATTGCGTTAAGCACCTACAGACGGGGTAAACGCTTCGCTTGCGTGGATAAAGTATTGTCGGCAGGATAACAACCAACCTTGGCATACAAGGATGCGAAGACGGCCAAGACAGCGGTTTAATGATGGTCAAAGGCAACTCCAGTTACATAGTTGTCGCTTTAGGCTGTGGCGAAGGACCATATAGATCCCTGGCGGACGAGAGTTCACAATGCCAAACACAGGAACCCCACCCTGTAACAGTTGTCCTGCCAGTATTGGTGGTTTGGAGATGAAGCGCCAAACTATTGCAAACCAACTCTGAAGTTTGGAGGATCATGGTTTGGGGTTTCAATTTTGTTGCAGCTGAAGATTTGTTTTCTTGCATCTAAATGTATCAAGCAAATCGAAGTAGCCTTTCGCTTAAAGCCGCACTAAACTCATTTCATGGTGTCAGAAGCAAAATACATACGCAAGTCCGCAAAAGAGTTTTTCGGCGGAAAAATTATGATCAACCACCCACAAAACTACATTTGTCCAATCAGATGCACGTAAATGCTGCGACTGGCTTGAGGAAACTGCTTCGAACTTGTTGGTGTGAGCAACCTTGACCTGAAAGGAAAACCCTCAAATTGACTGCATGCACGAATGGCTGCACACTCACAGAATTTCCTGACATCCACTTTCTGGAGAGCCTCCGCAGTTCAAGCGCACGCCTCCTGCTCCGTTCTCCAAGTGACAGACGCACAAAGCACGGCAATGGCGGACTTGTCCTTCATCTTGGACGGCTTCGGCTGCACGCAGGCTCACCCCGAGGACGCGGTGACCCGTCGTCCCGAGCGTTCGAAGCTGCGGCGATCCGGACGCGAGCGGGTGGCTCGTAGGAATCGAGACTACGGGACGAAGACGCGGGATGGGCATGTAGCTATGCAGTCCGAGCGAGAACACTCTTCATTTGAGAGCAACGGGACCAAGAATAAGAGCGAGGAGGCGCGTCCTGCACTTGGGCGGGAGATCAAAGGCGCTTCCAGTTACTTGTTGGGCAATTTAAGCTTGGCTGGCGTAGCGAGGAATCAAATGGACGCCCAACACAAGATTGGGAGACTGCAGCGCACGATGGAGGAGCCCCCGAAGCTCGACGATTGGGAAATGAGTCTGGAGAAAGACGGTGAGCTAGCGCAAAACCTGGCACCGAGGATCGAGCCGTCTCGCTCGTGTTCGGAGAATTCGTTTGTGTTCGTTTCCGACATGGATTCATCGCTGATGCCCCCTCTCGATCTGTCAGTTGTCGCCGATCAAGGCAGATCTGATGCGGACGACTGCAGAATGCGAGTGGCGATCCCTACGGAAGGCTCATACGCATCGAGGATACTTCACTGGCAGAAGTGGCAGCCACGGAAAACCCTTGCGGTGGCCGGACAAGGCAGTAAACGGCACTGGCGTTATGCGCGGAAGAGTCTTGCCGAGGTTCCTCGTGGCACGGTTCATGGCGTTGGTTGCACTGCCTTCATGTTGAACGTTCGTCGTTCCGACTCGGGTGGATCTTCAAACTCGCAGAGCGACTCCACCGGAACTCCCGAAGGCAAGGGACCGGTACTTGACATCTCAGATGACGCACGGCTCGTCCGCAGCGGCAAAGGTCAATACTCGCACCCTGCACGCGTCAAGTATGCCCCAAAACGTGTCATTAGTAAGGCAGACGGGGGAGGGGATCGCTGCACGCATTCGAACTGCTCGTCAAAGGCCAAGCAGCAAGGAAAGTGTGGTTCACACCAAGTCTGCTCGCACCCAGATTGTGATAACCTAGCGCTAGCTCTCGGCAAGTGCTTCACGCACGGCGGCGGTGGCAGGAAAATGTGTTCGTACCCCGACTGCACCAAACAAGCTCAGAAAAAAGGGCTGTGCATGAGGCATGGCGGTTTTCTCATGTGCAAGTCGGATGGCTGTGCCAAAAGAGCTGATACAAAGGGGCTGTGCCGTCTCCACGGTGGTGGTGCCAAGTGCAAGAGCGAAGGTTGTGGCAAGTTTACGATCAATCATGGCTACTGCTACAGCCACTGTCGCGAGTATGGCTGTCTCAAATCCCAGACCGCACGCAAGTGCAAGACCAAGGGATGCGTGAAAACTTGACACAAGAAGGACCATTGTCGCAAGCATAGCTGCTAGCGCGGCCTGACTGCTACAAGCGCAATATGGAGGCTAAGAGAGATCGGTGCAATCCGGAGACTGCTGCTTTGAGCAAGGAGGCAGCGTCCTGAACACGCATCCGTGCTGCTTCCGGGCGGTCTCATCGAGAGGGATACGCGGCACTTATGATACGGTGGCTGAAAGTGTGGAGTGTGGAAGGTTGAGGGGTATGGTTGACTAATAGGAAACTCAAATCAAGCACAGAGATGGGGTGCATCGCGAGCGTATAGGACTAAGGGCTGGCTGCTCATCGACAGATGCGGTGGAATGGCTACTCCATCACTGATCACAAGCGCACGAAGTTGTCCAGTAGTGCTACAAGCAAACCGATGAAACGCTGAGCAAGTAAAAGATTGGGGGCAGGATAACGCAAGGCTATGGCCACCTTCCCCAGACTGTACCTGAAAGTTGACAAGATGGTCGTGAACTCGTCATAGGGATCCAGATGAACAACACTACGCCGAACCATTCAAAGTCCTCCATTTGCTTGTAGCAATGTGCACAGCTGCATCCCGCCACCATATTCGTCCGACCACCAATATTGTTGCCTTTAATTGGGCAAGCCGCTCTTAGAAGGGCCAAGTGCGCGGAGATATTTCCACAGGAGCTGGTGACACAGATCATCACGACGAAGTCCTCCAGGGTGGCACGTCTTCGCTGGCCGTCGTCTATCCAAGCCAGTTGAGAGAGCGCTTGAAGTGTCGACGACCTAACGAAGAAAACTGTCAAATTGACTACACGTCATGCGATTTAGTGCCTCATGAGTTATAAATGCAAAAAAAGTATTTCCATCCTGTTTTTCTGCTCTCCAAGAGACAGTGAGACGAGCGAGGCAATGGCGGACGCGTCCTTCATCCTGGACGGCTTCGGCTGCACGCAGACTCATCCCAAGGGAGCGGGGACGCGTCGTCCCGAGCGTTCGAAGCTGCGGCGATCCGGACGCGAATGGCTGGCTCGTGGGAATCGAGGCTACGTGACGATGGAGGGGGATGTCGCTGTGAATTCCGAGCGAGGACACTCTCCGTGGAAGCGCAAGTGCGAGGAGCCGCGTCCTGCACCGGAACGTGAGTTGAGAGACGATTGCAGTTACTTGTTAAGCTTGGCTGGCGTAGCGGGGGATCAAATGGACGCCCAACACAAGATTGGGAGACTGCAGCGCACGATGGAGGTGCTCCAGAAGCACGGCGATTGGATAATGAGTCTGGGAAAAGACGGCGAGCTAGCACAAAACCTGGCACCGAGGATCGAGCCGTCTCGCTCGTGTTCGGAGAATTCGTTTGTGTTCGTTGCCGACATGGGTCCATCGTTGGCGTCCTCTCTTGACCTCTCAGCTGTCACCGATGGAGGCAGAATTGACTCGAACGATTGCAGAATGCCAGTGGCGGCCTGTATGAAGAGTTCTTCGTATTCGTCAAGGGTACTTGACTTGCAGAAGTGGCAGTCACGCTGCCGGCCTTCCGTCGGGAAGGGTCTCGCCGCATTTAGGGGCGGCAATCATTCGTCTTCTCACCAACCAGAGCTTGATCTGGCCACTCATGCGTCGCGGGGAATGAGTGATCGCTCTGCCTCCATATTGGAAGTCGACGGTGCCTGTCGTTCCGAGTTGGATGGATCTTCCGACTCGCAGTGCGGCACCAACGAAAATCTCGTCGTAAAGAGAGTAATTGGAGACCCAGCAGACGCACGCAGCAGCTCCGGGGGCGTCAACGACAAGGCGCGCGTGAGCTTAACTTGCTGTAGCCACCCGAACTGCTCGTCAAAAGCAAAGTGGGAAGGAAGGTGTGGGAACCACCAAGTGTGCTCGCAGCCACATTGCGATAAAAGAGCAGCGACCCTCGGCAAGTGCTTCAAGCACGGCGGCGGCTTTAAAGCTATTTGTTCGTACCCAGACTGCACCAAGCAGGCCCAGGTGAAAGGACTGTGTATGAGGCACGGTGGCTTCCGCACGTGCAAGGCCGATGGTTGTGCAAGAAGAGCCGATACGAAAGGACTGTGTCGCCTGCATGGTGGCGGCACCAAGTGCAAGTGCGAAGGCTGTGACAAGTTCATGTATAGGCATGGCTACTGCTTCAAGCACTGCCGCGAACACGGGATTGGGAAATTTCCCAGCGAAGGCTAGGCCGACGGATGTGTACCAGCTACATGTAACGTCACTGGTGTCTACCTGTAGTGCAGCGAGCATAATCGCGAACGCTTGCACAGTTCCAGCTGCTTCTTTGAACATGCGGCATCCGATTGAGGCATGGGCTGTGCAGCGCTCACGGCGAGCGCTTCGTGTGCTGGGTTGACGGATGCGTGCAGGACAAGGAGGAAAACAAGTGATACTGCACTAAATGTGGGGGCGGCACTCGCTGCAAGCATCCAGGTTGCTCCAAGCATGTCTAGGATAAAGGACTGTGCTACACACACGGTGGGCACAGAATGGATTGCAAGAAGGAGCTACGTTTGAAAGGCTACTGCGCCAGTCACAAAGCCGTCACAGCGCTGGGCACAGGAAAACGCCTCGCAGTGCACACAACTGGTGATTGCAAGATAAGGACTGGCAATCCTCTTCAGCAGACGCTCGCGATTTGACGTTTGGCTGCATATGTGATGCGATCAACCGCATGAGCTTTTCCCTTCGTTGCTTTCGTCGCCCAATCTTCAGTCAGGAAGCGGCCAGTGTATTCAGACGGGTCAAGTTCGCAGCGATGTTCTCGCAAGCGCTGATGACGCAGCTCATGACGATGAAGTCCTCCATAGTCACACGTCTTCCGTGGTCGTCCACAGCACCCAGCAGACACTCGCCGTAGCTCTGTTTGAGTGCAGCCGCCGCCTCTGTGAGAGTGAACGACTCAACGTTCAGCAAAGGCTCAGGCGCCGAGGTTTCACTGGCAGAGGAGACTCCACGGAATCGTCGCTGACTGCTGGAGCCCTGAGCACCGCTCGATCCGCCGAACAAGAGCGACCCGAGCCTGGACGACCCGAAGGCAGACGTGTCTACGAAGCTGGACTGCGCTTGCCGTCGCGCTTCGGCTGCCGGGCGCGGTGGCGACAGCACTCTATCGTGCGTTGCTGTGTCCTCGGACGCCTCGATGCGGGTCGATACATTTGAAGTCCGGTCCCTTGAGACATCGCGCAGCCGCCGAAAGCTCCTCGCGGGCGCCAGGAGATTGCGTTGACTGCCGTTCCTGCCAGCTAACAGGTCAGTAGCCACGACTTGAGGCTGCTCATCGTAGATCTCCAGCTCCAGTCGGAAACCGTCGTTCAACGCCTGCATGAACTCGTTGAAGGAGATCTTCTCATCGTGGTCCCTGTCCACCAGTCGCATGAACTCGTCCACGTACTGCTCCATGCCCACATTGCCCTGACTGCCGGCGTAAGGCATGAGTTTCTCCAGCAACAGCCCAAGCTCCGAGGCATCCACCACACCGCGACGGTGTACGTCGGCGATACGGAAAGCCTCCTTCATCTGCAGATAGATGGCATGATCCTCCGCGTTGGAGCCCGAGAACTCCTCTCCGAACAACGTCACCAACGTCTCGAACGTTTCTTCCACGCCCGTCTCAAGCGCAGCTTGGCTCTGGTCCCATTGGAGCTTCGCGACCGAGAGTGGCGTTGTCGTAACGTTAGGCAGCGGCGACCGAGGTGACCGAGCGGCATCTCCACTGACATCGTCAGTATCCCCAGCCATCGCGGCTGCCGCTATTGAAGTCGGAGAGGGTGGTTCTTGGGCGGCACTGAAGGCAGCAGCGCACTCGGCATCCAGTTTGCTGACCCGCCAGCGTCTCAGCCGTGTGTCCTTGCCGCTGCTTCGGCGCTTCTCATGCCAACCCACTAGGTCTACGAGCATACTGAGCTGTCCAAGCAGATCACGGCAGACAGCCAGAACGTCCGTGTACTTGGAAGCGGAGAACGGGGGTTTCCACAGACTGGGCTCCATGGCTGCGTCGTTCACCAGCTTGGCTTGCAGCGCCAGTAAGTCCGGGATCGTGCCCTTCAACTGCTCCCGCAGCGTCTTCACTTCGCGGTGACTGAGCAACACACTTGCTGCCTCCACGTCAGCTTCAGTGAGTCCCGCCGTATTCGTTGGAACGGGCTGGTTGTACACCAAATGGTGGCGGAACACGTCGTGGAAGACCCCGCGGTACTGTGTCAGCAGCTGCTGGACATTGGTGCGCAGCAAGCCACGCGAACTGCGTGGATGGATCACGATCTCCACGATCATGAGGATGAGAATGCCCAAGGCGTTCTGCGTGAGACTCGTATAGGACACAGTCGAGGTCGCCGACGAACTGCGACAACTGTGGTCGAGCAGCACCGAAGTCGCCATATAAGCCGAGGTCATGCCTGCTAGCGCCATGTAGCGGCCACCGAACCAGACGTACATGGAAATCACGGTCCACACGAAGAGCACGGCATTGTTGAGGAAGTTGTACAGGTAGTCGTTCGACGCCTTGCACACGAAGAAGTTGAAGATGGACGGCACGACGGTGCCTGCAACCAAACCGGCAACTCGGTTCACTGTGTTGCCGTAGGTGCCGCCGATATTGTCTTCCGCGACCATTGCAATAGCGGTAGGAGCCGTGGAGCTGAAGGCGAAGATGAAGGTGGCGCAGCAAATGCCGATCAGCACCGCCAGAGTCGTGCGGAACGCGAAGATCACGAGTCGGCGCGGGTAGCTGACGCGTTGGAGCAAGCTGCGCCACGTGAGCTTCAGGAAGTTCTTGACGCGGTAGCGCGATGTGAAGTTCTTGTGGTTGAACGACGCCTCGAACTCCAATAGCGTGAGTACAAATGCGTGGAAGGAGTACACAAACACGTTCAGCGGCATCGCCTGGCCCACGTCGTCCACGGAATGCACTTCGGCTGCTAGGATGTTGCCATACAACGCCGTGTACTTGGTCATGAGACGCTCCAACGCGTGGTCCAGGTTGTCGAATTTGGGCGATGACATGGCTAGACAATCGCATACACAGCAGGATATAGCAGTCAGTGGCTTCAGTCCTACGGAGCCAGCGAAGGAAGCAAATAGCTCCACTATCAAGGATAGCAGACGTACTTCGCGTGGACTGGATGACCTTGAGCGAAATGTCCTCGAGCAGGTCGTTGGTCTCAGCTTGCAGCATGTAGAAAGGCTTCTGCATCTTCTTGAGAAGGACCACGTGGGTCCAATGGCACGTTTCTGCCTCGATAGCGAACTTCATAGCGTGGAGGTCGGAGAGCAGGCGCGCGTAGAGCTTCACGAACTGCTTGGCCACCGTCTTGTTGAAGTGGAAGCACACGCCCAGACCCACGAGTTCCTCCCACCAGCAGTCATTCAGCAGCGCCTCCATGTCTGTCAGCCGTTCGTGAGCGCCTTTGAGCAGTCGATCCAGCCGCAAGCGGAAGAAATCCATCTTCTTGATGTCCTTCGCACGGAAGCAGTACGAGTCCACGATCAGGTTCAGGATGTCTCGGATGTCGTGCGGAGCTGAGCCCATGTGTCGTCGGAGCTTCCGCATCGCACTGTTCAAACCCAAACAAACAACAGAGGTTAGCAATTGCTATCTAACAAACAGACCCAGGCGTGTGGCTAACGTACAAGATCGGATAAGGCAGCATCATGGTCGCGAGGGCGATGAAGGTGCCTACGACGCCCACGATGGAGTAAATGGCCAGCTGCTTCAGGAGATTGGTCGTCCCATAGTAGCTGCTGCTGTTGGAGATGTCCTTGAGCACCGTCGTGAACACGGGGTTCATGGGGTCCACGAGCGTCAGAGCTGCATGTAAAACGCCACAATATCATCAGTACAGCGAGACAATCACCCAGTCATCAGACGCACTTACTGAAGTAGAGATTCGTGCTCACGGCGAATTTCTTCACGTTCGTTTGCTGTCGAAAACGCGGCCAGGAACCGTCACAGCATGTTAACTCTGATGAAGCCCAACCAGCGTATACAGAGAAGCCTCAAAGACGTACCATGGGCGACAGCAACACCACCAGCGTGAAGAGCACTAGGAGCGGTAGCGTGACTCCCCAGTCGTGGAGACTCACGTCATACGTGGTGCCGCTGATGTTCTTGGAGACTGTGAAGAGCGCTCCTTGCGTGATCGGCACGCAGGCGAAGACCCCGAAGTTGTAGAGCAGCGCCAGCAAGACGCCCACATCGATCTGCCACACTTGCTCCAGCACGCCACCCACAGTATTAGCGGCTGCATAGATCACCATCATAGCGGCGACGGTGAGGCCGCCCAGGTAGTAGCTGGTCGGTAGCAGCAGCCACTCCCGCGACGTGCCGTGGGTCTGTACGACGCCTGCAAGCAGCACGCCAGCGGCAATCCGGACTGCGAGTTGCAAGTGTCGTTTGAAGACACGCACTTCACGCGGATGCTTGTTCTTCTGGACGCGAGCCACGCGGCGCTTGAGGTTCTTGGCCGCTTCGACCGACAGACCCGACGCAGCGGACGCCTGTTTGCGCAGCCGGAGCCGCATGGACTGCGATTGCACCGGCGGCGACTGCAGATCCACGTAGTAGTCCACGGGCGTGCTGTTTACAGTGGAGGAGTCTGACGGAAAGGGCGTTTCCATGGTGTCCAGGTCCAAGTCGACCGAGATGTGGCTGTCCGACCGCGAGGGCGGCGGACTTGGGCTCTGAGGGGCATCGGGGCCTGCTGGTTGACGGGCCATGAAGGGGACGACGAGCAATTGGCGGGGGATGCTGGCTGCGCGCGATCTTCGGGCTGGAGGGCCCGGGAAGTGGCGGCAAGCGGGAGGTTCAGCACTCCCAGCTTTGGCTTCGAGGGAGGGAGGACCATCAGGTTGCAGTGTGCATGACCAGGCAAGTTGTCTGCGAAAAAGGAGACGGACGCCAGGTGGATCTGAGATATTTGATAGTCGATGCGTGTACCGGTATCTTTGCACTGAGCGTTTTGTTTTTGATACTGCACTTGCGGATGGATAGGTGCGAGTTGATACGCTGGAAATGAAGAAACTCGATGCACTTGTGAAATAAAGATGTTCAAGAGAAATAATTGTGTATTGATGATTACAGGAACTTGCGAATACCGGTATTGTATGCATGTCGCAGTCTCCTTGACGCCCAATATTGAAAGCGGCAGAAGTGGAGGATATCGAGATATGAAATCGTCAGCATATTGGACAGACGCGCGACTGCCACCTCGACTAAACTGAATTAAGCCAAGCAGCCCTCCATTGATCTGGCATGGATAGCATGATGCGGCCCGACCGCCTGAGAACGATGACATTGGATGAGCAAGTGGCAAACGTGCCCTTCCTTATCCAGGCGGCAGACTCGATGTTGAAAGGACAGTCGCACAGCGCTGGCCTGCATGGCAGCTCGTGCATGGACTTGAATGCAAGGGTGTTGCTTGTGAGACCCCTCTTCCGAAGCAGTGCAACGATGGCAGCCTTCAACGCAACTCAAATCAGCGACAGAACGTGCATATATCTTTTATTATTTTTCTAAAATGCGCTGTCCGCTTTTCGGGAATCATCCTTTGTCATTTCCCGTCACATTTAGACCAGTCGAGTTCCATCACTGAATCGTTCAGTTGGAGATAACCGCCACACAGCAGACTTCGAAGAGCTTGGGGCGAGACGCATGCGTCGAGACGTCTGCTTTCCAGGCTGGGGAACAGTCCCAGTGCTTTATCATCACTCAATGGACGGCGACCCCACGTTGTTATTACGGTACAGACTGCACAGGAAACCTGCTTGGTGCAAGTGCGCGTGCTTGTGCTGCTGATCACCGAAATATATCACGGACGAGCAATGCGAGGCCACGTGACGACGTCCGCTGGTGTGCAAGCGAAGCGGCGGCGCTTGAAATGGTGACGCGGCGGAATGGTTGGTACGCTGGCCTTTACCTTTGGCCCCGTGGTGGCGCACCACGAAGAAATGCTGGCAGCTCGTGCGTTATCTTCAATTCGCATTGGCCCACGTGTCTCTGGAGCGATTCCGCCTCTGCAGGGCAGTCACCCACCACCAGAACGACCCCAGCTTCGTCTACCACCACGGTTGGTGGACAAAAGTAAACGTCCCAGCGGGCTGCTTGGACGTTTACTGTAAAATATTGCGTGCAAACAGATTGCGCGGAATTAACCCGCGAATAAAGGCCATGCGTACATAAATAGTGGGGCGGAAAAGTAAAACTTTCCCGATCCAACATCAAGTTTATCGAGCTTCCTCGTCGACGCAATCTTTATTGGGTAATTCCAGGCATTTAGCTGGATTTCCCTACCGCCACACTAATTTCCTTCCGTTTAGCGGCAAAACGTCGCTCGAAGTCGGTAGAAATGTCGGTAGAGCTCCTTCGCGGCGCATACATGATTATGCGCCTGTCCGACCGCCCTCGCCGTCTCACCCTTCAAACTGGTCAGACTTGCTCGTCCTCCCGTTTTCTCACCAAACGAATCGAGTTGGTCGCAAGAAAAACGCGCCGACGCCGGCGTCGGTGTCTCTGGCCAATTGGCGACCGCCACACACCTGGCCCGGCCGTCGTCATCCCTCCCTCCTGGCCACAGACCGCCGCCAGCGCCGCGATTCCTCGGGCCTCCCGGAATCCATAACACAACTTGCCTGCCAGCGCCAACGTCAGTCGATCAGTCGATCAGTCGATCAGTCAGCCAATCAGTCCATCCATCCAGCAGCCATGAGCGCCATCGCCGATCCCAGCCACCACGACCACTCGACGTGGAAGACGCAGAACCCCAACAAGGCGCGTGACGCCATCACGTGGCACGCGTACACGAGCGGCATGAAGGCCGGCGCCGGCGTGGGCGCGGTGGCCGCGGCGGGCGTGCTGACGGCCAACAAGAACTGGGCCGGGTTCCGCAACCGCCTGAACGTGAGCGCCAAGACGGCGCTTGTGGTGATGCCCTTCCTGGCCGCCTTCACGATCGTGTCGGAGCAGCGATTGCTGCACGGCGCGCGTAACCCGGAGATGTACATGGCGTCCATGGACGGCTCGTACGTGGAGAAGAAGGCGGAGGCCTCGAAGCTCAAATTCTGGCAGCAGAGCGCCAACTTCCTGTACGACCACCCGTACCGCGCGCTGGTGACGGTGGGTGCGCCTCTTGTGGGCGGCATCTACGCCTTCCAGCACATGAACAAGGGCATCTCGGTCTCGCAGCAGATCATGCACACGCGAATCTACGGCCAGGCCGCGGTGGTGGTCATGCTGCTGAGCTCCATGGCGTTCCACGACTACATGGCCAAGCACGGCCGCTTCGTGGCGGAGGGCGAGGAGGCCCAGGAGGTCCAAGAGGAATAGACGCATTTTTGACGGAGCTCAAGTCCGCCCCCGACGGTAAAGGCGACGCTTGGTGGTCTCTCCTTCATATTCGTTTGTACTAGGAAAACAAAGAGGCACAGGAATCCGACAAAAATATAGCAAACCCCATTTTATTATGCGAAGTCGGCGACGTTGAATGCGACTTGGATCAGCTTGCGGCGTGCGGCGTGCGGCGTGCGGCTTGCGGCGTGCGGCTTGCGGCTCTTTGCCGCTGTCAGGAGTTTCGCTGCGTCAAGTTTACGCCGCGGAATGGCGTTGCGAGATGGCGAAGCGGGCGTTTCGGTCCCATTTTAGCAGCATGGAGATGGCAACCACGCTTGAACGAAGGCGACGCGACGCAGACGTCAGTCCAGAATTCTCTCCTTGCAGACAACATGACCAAGCCGTTGGTGCGTCCGAGCGACGTGGATGTGCAATCGCTGGTGATGCCGCTCCCTCAGGGCGTGGAGATGCCCAGCGCCGTGTCACTGCCGGCGCGTCGACGCAATAGCAGTCGAGACAAGGGTGCGGTGCCTGTGAAGCCCGAGCGCAACGTCAACACCAACGTCAATCGGCCTGACAACTCGCGCATGACGCAGCAGCAGCTGCCCATGTGGGAGCCCGTGCTCACGCTCGGGTGGACCATCGGCATCTGCTTCGCTGTGGCCGCGTCGTGCATCGTACTGGGCGCTGCGGTCATCTACACTTCCGGTACACTCACGACGCTGCGTGTTGTCTACGATGGCGACGCTGACACGCAAGCGATCGACACGCAACAGCCTGATGGCAATATCTCGCAGCTCGCCAACTGTCGCCTGGACTCGCCGACCGAGGCCAACTCGTTCCACGCGAACCACACGTGCTACCTCCATCTCACGCTTCCGACAGCGATCCGCAGCCCCGCGCGCGTGTTCTACGAGCTCGACGGATACTACCAGAACCACCGCCGCTTCGTGTCGTCCATGATGCGTACGCAGTTCACGGACGAGTGGCGTCCCGATGGTACGGCGCTTCTGGAATGCGTGCCCATGATGACGGTCGAGTCCGAACTGTGCGTTGTCGGGGCATGCGAAGCCCCCGAGATGGCCAGAAAACGCGAACTCTTCCCGTGCGGCATCGTGGCCAACAGCATGTTCAACGACATCTTCTGGCTGCACGAAGGGGTGTTGCCATCAGGAGAGACATTGAACCGAACCGACCTCGTGTCCAAGGGCAGTTCCCGTATCTACGCGGCTCACAACAACAAGAACCCGACGTGGGACCTCTCCACGGACGAGTATCTTCCCGTATGGCTAAACCCCAACATGAGTCGCATCATCCCTCCAGTCAATGGCTCGACAGCGCCTCACATCACCGACGACTACACCAACAGCACGGCTTGGGTGCACGACGCACTGGACCCGACCTACGGCGTTGGGGTTGGCGTCGAGAACGAGTTCTGGCGCGTTTGGGTCGAAGGCGCCGCCATGAATCCGTTCCGCAAAGCCTACGGCCGCATCGAACGAGATCTACCAGCTGGCACGACCCTCGTGTTCGCTGTGCAGTCCAACTTCTTCGTGCGATCGTTCGGCGGCTCCAAGGCGCTGGTGCTGGGCGAGGTGGGCTGGTTCGGCAGCGCCAACTACGTCTTGGGAGGCTTCTTCTTGGCCGTGGGCGGCATCTTCTTCGCTGCCGGCGTCTTGTTCGCTGGTAAGAAGTGGCACAGCCCGAGGCCGCTCGGAGATGCGGCGGCGCTGGCCTGGAAGCGCAAGACCCAGTAGCATGGAGCTTAGCTATTGGAGAGGTTGAAAGTAATGAATATGATTGCTACTGACTACCCGGTAGTCAGGTCTCTGCTGACGTACTTGGGACGGATGGGTTGGTGCCCGTTTTTATATTGAAGTGTCGACGCGCACATGTCAGGATTTTTCAGCCCAACCGCAATGGATGTGCAGTGCAGGAGGGTAGGGTGAGATTTAGTTCAGGAGCAAAACCCAAATACCGGTAAAGCAAGGGTTACGTCGACAATACCGCGTAGCCCAAAAAGCGTGGATAAAACCTGCAGGCAATTAATCCCCCACGCACTTCAACCTGATCATGTTGCTGGACTGCCAATCTTTATTATCACATACTAAATCGTAATTTGAATAATTTGAATTTTGGCGCATTGGAAACGGTCCAATGTCTCCAGCGCACGTGTCTAGGAGGCGGCCAGCGTGTTGAGGCGCGTCAAGTTGGCGGCGATGTCCTCGCAGGCGCTGATGAGGCAGCTCATGACGATGAAGTCCTCCATCGTGATCTGGTGGTCTTCCTCGTCAAGCGCACGCAGCAGCAGCTCTCCGTAGCTCTGCTTGAGCGTGGCGGCTGCTTCGTTGAGTGTGAAGGACTCGACGTTCAGCAGCGCTGCGCCGGCGCTCTCTGCCCGGTTATGAGCCCATCGACGTTGGCGGCGACTGCTTCCTAAGGACGAGCTGCCTCCGCTATCGCCGAACAGATAGGACCGGAGGTTTGAGGTGCTGAGGAAGTGCGATCCACTGGATGAGGCGGCTGTCGCAGATAATTGCGTCGCTGGAGTGGATTGGGCGGTGTACCCAATCGCTTCGTCGTAGTCGAGGACGTCGACGACAGAGCTGTCATCGGAATTCTCCATCGAGGAGGCCGTTTCCTGCGCCGGAAGAAGCGGGCTCCTGCCTCGATCGCCGCTTGACAAGTGCTCCGTCGTCTCGCCGACTGGGACTAGCTGCGTCGTGTTCTCGTAGATCTCCAGCTCCAGTCGGAAGCCTTCATTCAGGGCCTGCATGAACTCGTGGAAGGTGATCTGGCCGTCGTGGTCCTTGTCGACGAGGCGTATGAACTCGTCCACATACTGCTCCATATGCACGTCGCCCTGGCCGCCGGCATACGGCATGAGCTTCTCCAGTAGCACGCACAGCTCCGAGGCATCCACCGTCCCGTTGCGGTCCTTGTCCGCGATGCGGAACGCCTCCTTCATCTGCAGGAAGATGGCGTGGTCGTCCGCTGTTCTGTACGTGAACTCATTGCCGAAGAGTGTCACGAGCGTGTCAAAGGACTCGTCCACCACATTCTCGAAGGCGCTTTGGCTGTGATCCCACTTCAATTTCGCCACTGCAGGAGGCGCGTCAGGGTTTAATGGCGGCAGTGGCGGTTCCGGTCGGGATTCCGGTGCCACCCCGTCTTCAGGAGCAGGCGTGATCGAACTAGCAGGAGCCGCCGGTTGCTGCTGCTTCTCTTGCTGCTCCTGCTGCTGGAAGGCGGCGGTGCATTCGTCATTGAGACTTCCAGCACCCCTGCGCTTAAGTCGGGTGCCACCCTGGAAGCCGTCGTTCCGGGTCTTCTCCCGCCACTCGACGAGGTCCGAGAGCAATCGAAGGCGATCCAACAATGTCCAGCATACCCCCATCACCTGAGAATACTGCTCGTTGGAGAACTTCGCCTTCCAGAGACTGGGCTCGGCTGTGGCGTCGTGCAGCAACTTCTTCTGCTGCTTCAAGATGGCAGGCAAAGTCACCGCTAGCTGGTGACGGAGCGACTTGGACTCGTCTTCTGTCATCGGCGTCAGAGGGAGCACCGTAGAGCTGGAATTCGACTCAACGACAGTCGGAAGGTCCCCGACGGAGGGGGCGGTGGCGCTGTTACTCGCGATGTGATGGGCGAAGATGCGTTGGAAGACCTGACCATACTGCTGCAGCAGCTGCTGGACGTTGTCCCGCAGCAGACCACGAGCGCTCTGGGGTTTCAAACTAGCCTCGACCAGCATGAGGATGATGATGCCAACCGAGTTCTCGGTCAGACTCGAGTAGGACAGGACTTTAGATGCTGAGCGACAGCTGTGGTCGAGTAGCACTGACGCAGACATGTAGGCCGAGACCATGCCCGCCATCCGCAAGTACGGCGAGCTAAAGCACACGTACATGGAGCCCACGATCCACAGGAACAGCACGATGTTGTTGAGCGTGTTGTACAGTGCAACGCTGGAGGTTTTGCACACGAAGAAGTGCAGGATTGACGGCACCACCGTGCCTGCTACCAGTCCAGCCATGCGGTTCATCATGTTGCCGTAAGTGCCGCCAACATGGAACTGCGCCACCATGGCGATGGCTGTAGGCGCCGTGGAGCTGAAGGCGAAGATGAACGTCGAAGCGCAGTACGCGATCAGCACGGCCAGCGTCGTTCGTACTGCGAAGAGCACCATCTGTCGGGGATAACTGGCACGGCGATACACGCTGGTCCAGGTCATCCTCAAGAAGTTCTTGACGCGATAGCTGGCCGAGAAGTTCTTGTGGTTGAATTGCCCTTCGAACTGGAACAGGGTGTGTACGAAGGCGTGGAACGAGTACACGAACACGTTGAGTGGCATGGTCTTGCCCACATCATCTGCTGAATGCACTTCGGCAGAGAGCAGCTCGCCGTAGAACTTGGTGTACTTGTCCATGAGGCGCCCCAGTGCCAACTCCAAGTGGTCGAACTTGGACGCCGGCATGGTGGTCGAGGCTTCCAGGACCTTACCGGCCACGTCTTGCAGCAGATCGTTGGCCTCAGCCTGCAACACGTGGAAGCTCTGCTGCATCTTCTTCATGAGTACAACGTGGGTCCAGTGGCCGGTCTCAGACTCGATGGCGAATTTCATGGCGCGCAGATCCTTCAGCAGGCGAGCGTAGAGCTTCACGAACTGCTTGGCGACGGTCTTGTTGAATTGCAGGAAGAGCCCCACGCCCACGAGTTCCTCCCACCAACAGTCCTCCAGCAGGTTTTCCATCTCGGCCAGGCGGTGCTGTGCCTCCTTCAACAGGCGGTCCAACCGCAGGCGAAAGAAGTCCATCTTCTTGATGTCCTTGGCTCGAAAGCAGTACGAGTCCATGATCAAGTTCAGGATCTTGCGATGGTCCTGAGGCGCGTGCTCGACATGGTGCATCAGCTTCTTGGTGGCGCTACAGACGGGGGGAAACCAACCCAACCACGTTAGTTTGGATCGCACAGATGCTGTGGATTGCACATAGGAAGGAGAAGCAGCAGAACGCACAAGAGCGGGAACGGCAGCAGCACGGTGGCGAGCGAGATGAGGGTGCCCACGACGCCCACGACGCTGTAGATGGCCAGGTTCTTCATGAGGCCCGAGGTGGCGTAGTAGCTGTTTGACAGGTCTTTGAGGGTAGTGGCACCGGCTTCCGGACTCATGGGGTCGATGAATTTGAGCACTATTGTACCATGCAACGACACATTAGAACCTTCAGACCCGTCCAAGTAGCATACATGTGTCGAATCTGCAGACGCATACTGAAAAAAGCGTTGGACATCACCGCGAACTTCTTGACGTTGTGTTGCTGCAGTCACGAGATCACAAAGCCGGTCAACATGAGGTCCAACACCCCCGAGCAGTAACAATTCAGTGTGAACTTGCGGTTTTACCATTGGGGAGAGGAAAACGACGAACGTGAAGGCCCAGATGAGTGGGAAGACGACCCCCCAGTCGTGGAGACTGACGTAGTACGAGGTGTCCGAGAGGTTCTCCGATACCGAGATGAGCTGGCCCTGCGTGACGGGCACGCAAGCAAACACGGCGAAGTTGAAGAGCAAGGCGATGGCCACCCCCAGGTCGATCTGCCAGATCTGCTGAACTACCCCGCCTACGGTCGGAGCCGACGCGTAGATCACCATAACTGCAGCGTAGGCCAGGCCTCCCAGATAGTAATAGGATGGCAGTAGGTCCCAGTCCGTGGAGCCTGTCGAAGAGCCCGTTTGGATGGCGCCGGCGACGAGGACTCCCGCTGCCGCTCGACAAGCCCGTGTTACATGGCGTCGGAATACTATTTTATTTGCATTTGCACAAAAAAGTGTCATATACGAGGCATACAACCGGGATTAGCATTACTATGTAGTGCGATAGCAATACTATTTGCAAAAATGATACTGATTGTTCACAGCACCTTTCGCTTCCGGCCGCCGAGCGGCCTTCTTGACTCGGGAAACGACTTTGCGACCCGAGGTTTCGGCGGCCGCAGCGGACGCCACGCCCGCGGACCTCTGTTTCCGCAGCCGCAACTGCATGGACCGCGTGGTCGGAGTAGACGGCGAATCGAGGTCCGCGTAGTGCTCGCCCACGCCGGCCATGCCGGTCGCGAGCTCGAGCGCGGACGGACCGCGGGCGGACGTGGCCGCCGCCGCATTCACGTTGCGCGGATTTGCAAAGCGCGGACTCATGCGCGGATTGGGAAATGGGGAGCAGTTAACGATTGCAGCAGATGTGCGCGCGGCTGGCGGGGTGGGGGAAGGTGTGCGGGTATCATTTGCGAGGTTCGTGGCGTCCACTATTTTCCGAAAAAGAAAAGGATGGAAAATCGCTATGCTTTTGACTACTGTAACGGCTAGTATAAATTTCTCTGCTTGAGAAACTCGATCGCCCCGTTTTCGCTCCGCCTTCTGGTATTATGCAAAACTTCAACTTGGCGTGATCCGTCAGCAAATTTGTAAAATAAAGTTCAGGAAGTCGGATCAATCAGGCACATCCTGGCCACCAACGCCGCTGGTCGGCGCATTCCCTGAAGGAGGCGTATCCAGATCCTAGTGCTGGTATCCTGATCGGAGGCAGCGACAGCCACGGTCGCTCGTGTTGCTCGTTCATAGCGCAGACAGATCCCCCTGCTTGAGGGCTCCATCGATGATGCTACGTGCGACACCGACTGTGAAGGTGGTTCCATGCGATGCTTGATGGGTCTCGATTAAAATCAGTCGAAGTGCGACCAGCGAGCGGCTCTAGCTGGATGGCCTACTGCGCCTTTGAGCCTCCTCTTCCCTTCCGAGGAAGCAACTTGTGTCCGCTTCTACAGCGCCACGAACCAGAGGCGTCTGCGGCAAGTGCGAGCAAAGGACGGCGTGATGAAAATGATGGACTCCGGACCCAGCGCCAATCGTCGTCGGCGACTGGTCAAACGTCGGTCCCTGTGGTTCCCGAGTGTCAACCAGAAACTTCTGGATGTCCTGTCATGCCCTGCGAAGATGGAAAGCCAGCCTGTAACGAGGCGTGCGGCAGCAATGGCCGCCTCACCAACCCGTACTTGCACAACTGCAATCAAGTCCCCACGCTGCCAAGCGCAGTCGCAACTGTGTCTGTGTCTCCGTCGCTGTAGCTTGAGACTTGCCATGCAGTAGCGTCGACCAAGTCTGTTGCATTCATGCTTAGGTTGCCTCTACCCGGCCAGCATCGCCGTCGGTGTACAAGGTTGACTGCCTCCCAGATTGTGGTGTCTGAGCTGGGCAACCAGTGCATTTTAACCGTACCAACGTGCAAGTACGCGCATGCATTAAACTGGGGCGCCGACTGGCCCCATTTAATGCATGACGTGCCTCCGGCATCCTGAGCGTTGAAGATCAACAGCAGCATGCACGTTGAGTGCGACTGCCACCCGACCAACAGGTGAAATGGCCAGTGCCTTCCGCGTCCATTAGTGCAGCAACGGATCGCAAGTTAAAAGGCAAGTAGGGGCAATTGGCCGCTGGCTAAATTGGGCACCGTCATGGACGATGTCACTACCAGCATGAAGAGCAAGCAACACGCGCAAGAAGGAACATGAGGAGGAAGGTGCAAGTGTAAGCAATTTGCATTTTAGCATTGCATCGCATCAATCACACACATGGAGCAGTTTTGCACATTGCTCGTCGTGGTGCTGCTGTCACCCCCCTCCAAGTCATTGGCGCATCAAGCACGGCGAGCGCCAGCAAGGAGACGGGAACAAGCAACCAAGTTGAACATTTCGTCCTACTCATGTAGCGTATATTCCAATAGACGGAGCTTGCCGCTCTGGACGGACACTAGGAGTCCACGCAATGGAACTTCCTGGGTGTATGGTGCGAGTGCATTCGCAGTTTCCAGTGTGTTTCCGAGGACGGTGTGGCGAGGCTGGAGAAGCAGAGGGCGACACTTCGTGTGCGAATCCCTTCGCGACCCCAGGCCCCACCACAAGTCCACCAGATCCAGATCCTTCGGGAAGCGCTCGATCTTCTGGCTGCGGTGGCACAAGTAGACAAGGTGGTGCGGCTGCATTTAGTGAGAACGTATTTCCAGACTAGAATGTGGAGCCATGACGGACACGGAGTCTGTGCCTCGATGGAATTGACTGAGACCGTGGTTTCTGTGGACTTTAGGGGAGACTTAACGAGGGGTTCGGACGGTCTGGGGCGATTACTGGGTCGGTTCGAACGCCACATCACGAGCGAGAGGTTCCAGAGAGCGTGGCAGGAAATCGCAGCGATCGGATGCAACACTGCACCGCGAGCAGGAGCCCTGACTGCTGTTGACATCCCGTGCAGTGGCCGCTCTCTGCCATATAGGAAGCGTGGCAATTGCAAAAGGTTTGAGTTTCTCGCTAATACGTGGAAGTTCCTGGTGGTGATGCAGACGCGATTCCAGCTCCATCGCTGGAGTGCTGGGACTCCAGGGCGAGGCGTCTTGGCCGTGTTTGCTGTTGAGTCCGTGGATGTTCGCAAAGTATCGGTACAATGCTATAACTAAGGCAGCGCGCCGAGGAAGCGTCAAAAGCATCGAAAACGATTATGTAAGCCAACATGCAAGCTTCCCCCAGCCTCGCCCTTACTCGGCATACATGCCCTCGAGCTCTGCGCCGAAGTGCTTGACGATCACCGGCCGCTTGAGCTTGAACGTGGGCGTGGCGAAGCCGTTCTCGGGTGTGAACTGGTCCGAGTGAACGTGGAACTTCTGCGCGCGTTCGAAGCGGAACAGCTTGTACTTGGTCGCCAGTTCCTCCATCTCGCGCGCAATCTCCGCCTTGAAGGCGGCGCCGGTGGTGGAGTTGGGGGCGCACAGAGCCTCCA
>MBAC02001410.1:0-30224 GCA_001712635.2 Nothophytophthora sp. Chile5
CTGGTAGCCCTTGGACGTCTTCACGGTCTCCAGCGCCGCCTGCTCCAGGATCACGATCACCTGCCGCCGCTTCACGTCCTCCTTCGTGGCGCTCATCGTGCCTCCAGTCCTCCAAGTCGCGATCTGCGCTGACGTTTTGCTCGCTTGCCGACGAACCCAAACGTAAAAGCACTGGTCCTCAAGTGGCGTTCTTATTTTGGGCACACGCATTCCGATCGTACTTAACTGAACGCCTCGATCTTGAACCGGCGTATCCAGCGCAATCCACACTCGGCCCCATGCTCCGATGCCTCGCGGCGGCGCCTCCATCCCGCTCCCCGCTCTGTCGCCAGTCGCATCTGCCCCACAGGTCGCCCCGCCTCATGCCTCTCGTCGTCTGGGTCTTCGCGTGGCTCTCACTGGGCCTCGCCCCGCGTTTCCAGGCGCAGGCGGCGGTGCTGCGTCGCACGTGGACGACGCAGCCTTGGTGCGAGAGCGTGCAAGCTCCGCAGTGGCCCTTCGCCTACCAGAAGACGCCGACACAGACGCTCGAGTGGCAGGGCCGCGCCAACCCCAGCGCGCAGGACGTGCGGCATCAATGCGCAGTCTTGGGCGTGCAGAGCAAGTGTCATATCTGCGAGAACTTCGCTTGCAACGGCGCCAGCAACGACAGCTGTGCCTTCCAACTGCAAGGCGTGGCTTGGACGGCACTGCCCGCCAACATCCCCACGGTCTCGGACGTGCCGTGGGCTGTGGGCGGTCGCCACCGATACGACTACGGCAGCGCCGCGCAGCTGTGCGTCTTCCTGTCCGGCGGCGTCTGCCTTTCGCCCTTCACGACGAACTTCTCGCAGTGCGACGTGCGTTGCTGGGGCGCCCAGTCCGGCGCTCTGACGTACAAGGGCGTGCACCCGCAGCGAGACGTCGATGACGCGCACGCGTCCGACCTCTGGAGCTATTCAGCCACGTTCGGTGCGAATGGTCGAGCCCAGGGCCGCGTGGTCACCGTGGCAGGCGACGGCACCGCTGGATTCCTCGACGGGCCAGCTCTGACTGCGCGCTTTAACGGACCGCGCGGCGTGGCCGTGGACTCGCAAGGCGTGGTGTACGTGGCCGACACAGCCAACCACCGCATCCGCCGCATAGATCCGGCGACGCAGACCGTCTCCACGCTGGCAGGCGACGGCGTCGAGGGCTTCACAGACGGCGCCGCGCTCTCCGCCGCGCGGTTCTCCTTCCCGTCGGACGTCGCAGTGCTCGAAACCAACGCCGGGGCGACGGTCACCGTGTTTGTGGCCGACACAGGCAATCACCGCATCCGTCAGATCCGGAACGGCGTGGTATCCTGCCTCTCGGGACTCTGTGGAGTCGGTGTGGAGACCGTCCGGCTCGCCCAACAACCGGAGAAGCCGCACGCCGGACTGGCAGATGGAGACCGACTTGGCGCCAGGTTCGACTCCCCCATGGGACTCACAGTGGACGCCTATGGCGTCGTGTTCGTTGCCGACACTGGCAACCACGTCATTCGCCGCGTGGAGTCTGACGGAACCACACACACAGTGGCTGGGAGTGTCGTGGCTGCGGAAGACGCTGACACGCCCGGCTGCCTGTCGCCTTGTCTGCGAGGCGGACGGGGCTTTCGAGACGGGAACCTGACCTTCGCACGCTTCGACAGTCCTCGAGCGATCGCGTTGGGGCCCGAGCGGACACTGGTAGTAGTCGACAGCCACCGCGTACGGCGCGTCACCTATGACAGCAACGTGTCATCGACTGTCGAGACCATCGAGTCGACTAACCGCGTAGTGACGCTCGCGGGGTCCAACGTGCTCGGTCAAATCGACGGCGAAGGACGCGAAGCCACGTTCCACGCGCCTGCAGGAGTGGCCGTAGCTGCCGATGGCCGCATGTACACGGCTAGCTCCACCGACTGCAGTGTACGGCAGCTCTCGCCTGCTAGACTGGTGGCCCGAGCTGTCACCTGCACCACTCGAGCCACGCAAGTGCTGCGTCCGAGTGGCTGCGCGTCGTACGAGCAGCCTGTGGACGAGCTGTCCCTCCAATCGTCTCCGGCAGCCAACAACATCTTTCACAACTACCTGCAACGCAACGAGTTCGATCCGGTATTGGGGAAAGCAGCGTCCGGTCGCACCCTTAAGGACTGCACAGGCTCGCCGCCGGCCGACGGACTGGTCCAAGGAGACCTCGCTCTGCCTCTGCGAGATCCAGAGACGCAAGAAGTGCTGACCCAGCTCTTCCAGGACGTGGAGTACGGCGCGACCATCAAGGTGAGCTGTCCAGCGGGCTGTCAGACTGCGAGCAGCACCGGCCTGGTCTTGGGCTCCGGACTCTACAGCGACGTGTCCTCCATCTGCTTCGCCGCCATCCACAGTGGCGCCACGACGGCCACACAAGGCGGACTACTCACGCTCATGCTAAAGCGCGGAACACTGTCTCAAGCCAACGCCTCGGCCGCGATCGGCTCCACCGCGAATGGCGTGAGGTCGTTGGACCTGCCGACGTCCTCGAACGACCGCCCTCGTCTCTTCAGTGTGCAGCCGTATCTGCGTCCAAAGCTCGAGGTGCAGTCCATCGCCGGCGCACCAGCAGCACCGCTAGGCTCGCAGCAAGACGGCTGCGGCTTCCTGGACACGCAGCCGCCGTTAGCCGCTCGGTTCCAGGGCATTGCAGGTCTCGCCATCGCCAGCAACTGCTCGCTCTCGCGCACCAAGCTGCTCTACCTCGCAGACGCTGGCAACCACCGCGTCCGAGCGCTCACCGCGAGCTGCGCCAAGGTTTGCGAGAACGGCGGCGTGTGCACAGCCCCCGACGTGTGCTCCTGCTCTTCCGGCTGGACTGGCGACGACTGCACTCTGCCTGTATGCAGCACTAGCTGTGGCTCTCGCCAGATCTGTGTAGGACCCAACGCTTGCGCTTGTATCCCTGGATACGACGGCTTCCCGACCTGCACGACGCCTCAATGCGTGCAGAGCTGCGCCCACGGCGGCACGTGCTCGGCCCCCGACACCTGCGCCTGCGCTGCCGGGTGGTTCGACGCCAACTGCACGACGCCCGTGTGCACTCAGACCTGCGGGAACGGCGGGAACTGCACAGCGCCCGACACCTGCTCGTGCGCCGCGGCCTGGCAAGGCACGGACTGCCGCGTGCCCAAATGCACGCAGACCTGTGGCAACGGCGGGAGCTGCGTCGCTCCCGACTCGTGCCTCTGCGCCGCAGGCTGGAGCGGCTTCGACTGCAGCCTCCCCATCTGTCCGCAAGGTGGTTTCGTGCCGCATCCGAGCGGATACGCCAACGCTCTGGCACGTCCACTCGCTGTGGAGAGCTACGTCCCGTGCGACTTCGCCCGATGGTGCCTCGAGACTGGCGAGTTTGACTGCTTGCATCGTCTGTTCCCTCCCTCCAGTCCCGTGGTGAACGCGTCAAGCGGTCTGGCCGCAGCAGCAACAAAGCCTCCACCCGGTTATGGTGGCTGCCTCCTTCTGGAGCTGGGCGAGGACGCCCTCACGCAGTTCCAGTACTTCTCAGAGCGCAACGTCACCAGCGACTTCTTTCGATTCGCACCGCTCGTGCCCTACGGCTGGAATGCGTCCGCGCCTTGGCGAGGCATCACTGGACCGGGCGTGGGCTTCTCTCCGCCGTTTGCACTCGCCAGTGACCGGCAAGTGGCGCTTGTAGAGCGACGACGCATCGTGCAGGGCGTCTACAACTGCGCCAACGGCGGCAGTTGCGTGGCTCCGGACGTCTGTGAATGCGCGGCAGGCTGGATGGGCTTCGACTGCCGCACGCCCGTGTGCTCGCAAGGCTACTACTCGTCGAACCAGGCCACATATCTGGCTGCAGAGCCGCCTACTGCCACCGATCCACGTCAACCGCTCTCCAATCCCACATACACCGCGACAGTGGAGCAGCTTGCGTACGCCAGCGTGGCTGTAGCCTCGGAAACCCGCGGTGGCGTGCGCTACCGACCGACACAAGGCGGCTACGCGTGCTCCATCCGCAGCCTCACGCAGTGGGAGAAGCCCGCGACACCCAATGGCTCCCCCGCCATCACCTTCGACCATCCCAACTACTTCTCGCGCTACATGGACCGCCAGCTCTCAGCCGATGGCGTCTACCACACGCACTGGCAAGGCATGGCCTGGCCGCCGCTGTACACACTGTCCACCCCGCCGTTGGACGACACTCGGGAAGGATGGAAGCGCGGCGGCACGTGGAGCTCCGTGTCCGGCGCCGTCTGGCAGAAGGGCGTGTGTCTGCTGGAATTCAACCGGACTTGCACGTCCGGAGAGCTGCCTCAAGATTTCGTTTCCAGCCAGCAAGGCGTGCTGGTAGTGGACACGGACGCGTCGTATCGTCCGCAGGCAACGTACTCGGCCCAACGTGCGGACCGCCACGGCTTCTGGAACGCCTCGGTGTTCGGCGAGTGCGTGGACCTCGTGGTACGCGGCTGCTTCAACAACGGCACGTGTGTGGCGCCGGATGTCTGCGCTTGTGCCTCGGACTGGAGCGGAGCGGACTGCACGATCCCCTTGTGTTCACAATCGTGTCTTAACGGAGGCAACTGCACGCTGCCCGACACGTGCACCTGCGCCTTGGGCTGGACTGGAGCGGACTGCTCCGTCGCTCTCTGTGCCCAAGAGTGCCGCAATAACGGCACGTGTGTCGCCCCCGACCAGTGCGAATGCGCGACGTGGCAGTCCAGTTGGCGCGACGGCCGCGAGAACGGCGGTAAACCTGTGTTCCAGCTGCCGGATGGCAGTGCGCAGCACACTGGGTACACCGGCTTCGACTGCAACACGCCCATCTGCGTCCAAGCCTCGCAGTTCGTGCTGAACGTGGCGTCGCGTTCGTCCGACGCCTTCCGCGCGTTGAGAGGCAATTACGCTCCAGAGCAGAGCTGCTCCACGTATCGCTGTCCGCAGTACGACCAGGAACTGGTCGCCAACGACGGCCTCTCCTTCCAGAGTGGCTGCTCGCAGGGCAATCCCGAGCCCAATCCGACGCGTGACGTCGCACTCACTCGGACGCAGCAGCTCCGGAACCTGCACGAATACCGCGATGACCTCAACGTGGCCCGCGTGTCCGACAGCTTCCTCTGCGGGAATGTGGTTTGGCAGCAGGGCGACATCGAGAACGACGCCGGCAGCAACCGCGTCACCCGCACCAACTACATGAACGTGACCAAAGTGGACGACGTGACGTGGGTCTACGGCGTCTCGACGCCCGGCGAAGGCGTCTTCGAGTGCTTCAACTCGGGCGCATGTGTGGCGCCAGATACGTGTGCTTGCGGCGACGGCTGGACGGGCATCGACTGCAACACGCCGCTCTGCCGCTTCCAGGAAGCCGACACGCACGCCTCCGTGCTCTCCGGCTGCCTCAACGGCGGCATCTGCGTCGACAAGGACCAATGTCGCTGTCTCGTCGTCAACTCCACGCTGCATGAGCGCTATCCGACGGCGCCGCCGGGCCTCACGGGCTTCGTGGGATCAGACTGCGCGCTGCCCATTTGCATCCAGGGCGTGTTCGACCCGCTCTGCAACGCCAGCCTCGTGGCCAGTCAGCTCAACCTCACCTCGGGCGACGTCTCCAGCATCATGAGCATCGCTCACAACCTCACGAGCAGCGGCGACGGCTGCTATCGCTGTCGGAACAGCGGACTGTGTGTCTCTCCCGATCTGTGCGCTTGTGCCGAAGGCTGGACGGGCTTCGACTGCGCCACACCCGTGTGCGAGCTGTCCTCGGCGGTCGCAGCGTCGCTCCGCCCAACGCTCTTCACCGTGGACGAACTCAAGGTGGAGACGTTCCGCAAGGATCCGTGCGGCTCCGCAGGCGGCCGCTGGGGGAAGGAGCTCGTGAACGACGCGCTTGTCGGCCAGGGAAACTGCACGTTGCCCATGCGCTGCACGTGTCTGTGTCGGCTGCGCTACAACAAGACGCAGTGTGAAGCCACGGGCGACTTGTGCGACAAGCCGTGGCAGGATCCGTTCGGTCGCGCCATCCCTGCGGGCTTCGTCTACGGGACGCGCGACTGCGTGGACGGCTTCCAGGGCCTGGAGGACGCCGACGGGAACTTCCAGAGCTGCCATCTGCAGATCTACGTGCCGTCCGCCTGGCGGAGATACACGGCCAGCTTCGTGGCCATCCTCACGGTGCTGGGCGCCATCGTGCTCGTGGCCTGGTACTACATCCGCAAGAAGGTGCGTCGTGCGCTGCTGCTCGCCAAGGCCGAACGTCGTCGGTCCCGCAAGAACTCGGAGGAGGATCCCACGAAGCCCAAGCCGGGCGCCTTCACACACCCCAAGAACGAGTAGCGGGCGCGTCAGCAGCAGCAAGCAATCCCAGTAGCAGCAAAGCGCCATACCTTCTCCTCGTGTCTTCAGTCCCTCCCTGCTATGGCAACAGCAAACGCAACACAGACACAAACCATGCACTCTCGTCTATTCGTGTTCGTACTACTCATGCAAGAGCCACCTCTGAGATCCTCTGTTGATCGCGCTGTGGCTGTGTCGCTTCTCCCGTCCGACGGTGGCCGGGAGAGTTTACGAGACCAGCATCTGGATGGGGATCTGCGAGCTCGTGGGTTTCTGCTCCTCCTCGTCGCCTTGCTGTTGGGTCTGGCCACCATTGGCTCCAACCGCAGCCTGCTCGCTGGACTCTGAGCTCGGCAAGCGCACGCCGAAGGCGTTGGAAACCACAGCTGCGCGTAAATAAGCATCGCGACGGCCCTGCGATTCGCTTAGGAACGCCGCCAGCGCCTCTGGAGCCGTCGTCGACGAGGACGCGTCGCCCTCCGACGCCTCCACGAGCGGCCCGACCACCGGCGGTCCCAGCGCTGCCTCCTGCTGCTTCACATGCGCGAACACCAGCTCCTCGAAGCAGTTGCCCGGCGGCGACAGACTGAACTCGCGTCGTTCCACGGGCTCCACGTATCGCTCCGCGGAAGGTGCGTAGCCGCCCAGTACGACGGCACACATGGCCTCCATCTTGCGCTCCAGCATGGCGAGCGATGGGAACTCGTCGATGACGCGTGCGAACCAGGCGTTCATGGCAGCAACAGAGTCGAAGTGGTGCCGATACAGCGGACGGAAGGTGGGCGTGCCCTCCAGGAAGACCACGCGAATGTGGTGCTCACGGGCCTGACGATAGAACGGCAGCTGACGGTCCAGCAGCAGCTGCTCCCAGCCATAGACGCCGTACCGCGCCATGCCGAAGAAGAGTCCCAGGTCGTGGATCCACGGACACCACCACACAGGCATGCCCGCCACCAAATCCTGGCTTCCAGACCGCAGGAAAGCCTCCAATGTGTCCCGTTTGGTCGACAGGATGTCCAGCACGTCCTCCAGCAGCTGCGTGCGTCGTAGCGTTATCCACGCCGTGTTGCGCGCCTTGAGTCCGTGAGCCAACACGCCTTCGTACGCGTCCACGAACTCGATCCCGATGAGGTCGCCGAGCGCCACGGCGCGCTGGTCTGACCCCAGCGGATCCGCTCGCATCCGCGCCACCTCGCGGCACTTGGGCAGGAACTTGTCTTCGTAGAAGGCACGCGCCAGCGCCGCCGTCTTGTTCAGGTTGCCCCAGTCGACGATGTTGCGCCACGAAAGGCTGTCCGTCTGCCACGCGAAGCCTCGAGCCTGCTCCGTCACGAACGGCGATACGGAAGCCGCCGCGCGGCCGTCGATGCCGACGACGGCGCGCTTGGACAGGATACGCGGCGCGCCATGCAGCGTCATCATGTAGGCGAACGAACGTCGCTCCTCCTTCGTCCAGTCGGTCTGCTTCATGCGATGTTGCGGGGCAGTGAGCACTGCGGCGTCCGGCAGCTGGCGCACATTGTGCAGAACCGTGAGGTGTCGAACGATGTCCACCTGCGCCAGTTGCATGGCCTTGAGCTCCAGGCGACGCAGCATCGCGGCTCGCGCACTCAGCTCCAGTGAGGCCTGGCGCCGCTGTTCCACACCCACACGCTCCTTCTTGTACTTCTCGTTCTCGTGCCGCCGCTTGATGTCTTCCGCTGACAGCAGCCAGCCCAACAAGCGGTTCATCTGCTGCACCTCTGGCTGTTTGAAGGTCGTGTCGGCCTTCAAGCTTGCACTGTCTTCTCCACTTCCTGGAGCCACCTCCTTCTTCGCCTGCGCAGGGCTCAGGCTGCTCTTCGAAGCGTCATCGTCGTCGCCATTCACCGTGCTCGTGGCGCCCTCTGACTCGGCCTCGCTCATCTCCACGTCATCGTCGCCTTCATCCGCCGACGCCGTCGCCTCTTTCTTCACCGCTGCAGCTGAGGCCACGGCCACACTGCTGTTGCCATGGCTCTCGTCGTCCACAGCGCTGTCTCCGCCGTCTCGTTTGGTTTCCGCTTCCTCCTTGCGCGCGGCCTCCTCCACACGCGCAAAGCACAGCCTCTGATCCGCGAGGATCTGCGCGCAACGACCATAGCCGTGCAGGAACACGCCCAGCAGCAGGTTCCGGTCGGCTTCTTCATTCCACCAAGGCGTGATCTGCGTCCACGCCGGCCGCTCGCCCACGTCTACCAGCTCAATCTCCGGGACCAGCTTGTCCACGCCGTAGTAGTTCGCGCGGTCGTCAACCTCGGCTGTCGGTGACGGCGGCTTCGACTTCGTCTTGGCCTTGGTGGTGGCATCACTCTCATCGCCTGTATCGTTGCTGTCCGGTGTCTCCGTGCTTTTCGACTCGGCTTCTGACGTCGCGTCGTCACTGTACAGTGCGTCGCACGCGTCGCAAGCCGCGCCAAGCAGCCGCTGCAGCCGCTGCAACATGTCCAGCCGGATGAGAACACGCCGACCACCGCCCTGCTTGGACTTGAGCACGAAGTCGTCGTCCTTGAGCACGGGCGACAGCTCCTCCTCGTCAATCAGGTTCTCTCTCTGCGCGTAGGTCGCGGCGCGGATGGACGCCTTCACGAAGATCGAGTCGTCTTTGCGCTGGTCGCAGGCCAAAGCCGACACATAAATAAACCCACGCGCAAACAGCTCCACCTCCTCCATGGAGCGACTGCCGCCGCTCTGATTGCGGATGATCTCCCAACGGCCATAACCGAAATGCATCAACGCGCGCTGCAGGCGATCTCGTCCATTCTGCGTCCAGTCCCGCGGGATGTTTTTTTCCTCGAGACGCTCAGCGGCCTCTCTCTCGCGGTCGCGCTTTTCCTGCTCGAGCTCCTCGTCCGAGCCGCTGCCGTCCGAGCCGTAGCCGCCATCGCCGAAGCGCGACACGCGCGTGCGCTTGCGCTGTTGCGGGAGCAGGTCCTCGGCCTCGGTCGGGTCGGGCTCTGTGAGGCCTACAGCCTTCTTCCAGAAGTCCGGGTCGTCCAGATCCACGTCGTCCGAGGTCGTCGCCGACACGAAGCTGGCCTTGGAGAAGCTGGACTGCGCCTGCTGCGCGTACTGCACGACTTGCGACGAGCGTTTCAAGATCTGCTCAATGTCCGCGGCGCAAAACTGCTCGCCGGCGTTGTCGTCGTCGCGGAACACGTCGTAGGCGCCGCGCTTCAGCAGCTCGTCGATCTCCTTGGACTCCTGCGCCTTGGCCATCTTATCCTTCCGCTTCTTGCTGCCACCCTCGCGCTGGTCCTCATTCTCGCGACGCATGTGCGTGAGGACAGCCTTGTCCAGCCCGAGCTTCAGCGACGCCTTGTGGAACATGTGCATCTCGTACGTCTTGCGCGTGATCAGGCGGTAGATCTTCACCGAGTGCGTCTGGCCGATGCGGTGGGCCCGCGCCTGGGCCTGCAGGTCGTTCTGCGGGTTCCAGTCGCTGTCGAAGATGATGACCGTGTCTGCGGCGGTGAGGTTCAGCCCCAAGCCGCCGGCTTTCGTGGACAGGAGCATCACGAAGCGCTTATACTCGGGCTTGACGAAGCGGTCCACCGCCGCCTGACGGTCGTTGCCGCGGATGTTGCCGTCCAACCGCTCGTACAGGTAGCCGCAGTAGCGCAGATAGTCCTCAATGATGTCCAGCACACGCACCATTTGACTGAAAATCAGCACCTTGTGGCCGCCGTCGTTCAGTCGGGGCAGCAGCTTGTCGATCAACACCATCTTGCCACAGCACTTGACCATCATCTCGTGGCGCTGCGCGTCCGAGACCAGCCCTTCGTTCAGAATGTCCTCCACGCCGTTGTTCAGGTATGGGTGGTTGCAGCACTTGCGCAATTCCATCATGACGTTCATGAGGTTGGGCACGTTGTGCGGGTTCCCGCTGCGGTTCAGGAACGTCGTGTTCTTCTCGTAGATGGCGCGGTACCACTGCTTCTGCACGGGCGTGAGCTCCACCTCGATGATCGTCTCCTCCTTGGGTGGCAAGGACTTCTCCACGTCCTCCTTCACGCGACGTAACAAGTACGGCTTCAGCATCTTGTGCAGGTCGGCAACTTGCTGGGCTTCGTGTAAGTCGCCGAACTTCTCCAAGAAGTCCCCGACACTCGGGAACGACTTGCCGTCCAGGAAGTTAAGCAGCGCCCAGAGCTCCTCCGTCTTGTTCTGCAGTGGAGTTCCCGTGAGCAGCACACAGTGATCGCGTCGGAGCGAGCGCATCTGCTCCACAAGCCGCGAGGCCTGGTTCTTCAGGCGATGAGCCTCGTCCACTACCAAGCAACGCCAATGGATCTTCGAGAGGATGCTGATGTCCTTGATGGCCACCTCGTACGTAGTCACGAGGATGTTGAAGCGGAAGGGCTTCTTCTTGTCCGGCCGCAGCTTCCCGTCCAAGTAGTGGAACTCGAAGGCTCGGATGAGCTCACGAGACGCGCTGTTGCCGTGGTACACGACACAGTTCATGGTGGTCCACGTCTCGCACTCGTTCTGCCACTGCACGATGAGCGACAGCGGCGCGACGATCAGAAACGGACCGCGGATCTGGATCTTCGGGTCCTCGCGCATGAGATCCAGGAAGGCCAGCGTCTGGATGGTCTTGCCCAGCCCCATCTCGTCTGCGAGAATGCTCGGGCGTTCGTTGTACCAGTTCCAAAGAAGCCAGTTGAGGCCTTCCAGTTGGTACGCACGCAGAGACAGCGACTTGTCCTCTCCGAACTTCGGAGACGCCTCCAGCTTGCGGTACTCGCGCAAACTCGGTCGAGGCCGCGCCTCCCACATCTCCTTGTCCGGCACGACCAGCGACGCCTTGTACTTCGCGATGGCCGCGTCGTCCTTGAGGTCGCAGGCGCGCTCCCACGTGGCGTCCGTGTACGGCAGCACGCGCCACTTGATGTAGTAGCGCACGCCGTCGTCCACGGGGGCGTCAGGGAAGTCCGGGTCGGCCTCCATCGGCGGATCTTCACGATGCGCGATGATGCGGTGGATCTCCAGGTACTCGGGGTTGTAGTACTCGAGCTCGTCGATGGCCAGCGAGTCCTCATCGCCTTCTTCCGGGTGGCGATGGTGATGGTGGTGACGATGCTGCTCTTTCTCGTGGAAGCGCTTGATTTTCTGCTTGTTCGTGAGCGGATCCAGCTCCAGCAGCACATCCTTAGTCTCCCACGAGCAGTGCATGTACGAGAAGCCCTTCCATTTGATCAGGTACTCCGTGAGCGTCGTGGTGGTCGGGCGGTTGGCGAAGAGACTGGCGCTCGCCGAGTCCGGTGGAGGCGCCGGCGCCGGCTCCGTCACGTCTCGTTGGCGCACGCCCATGATCTTGTCGATCACCATGTTGGCCACCACTACCTGCTCCTCCTCGGGCGGGTCGTCCGCTCGCCGCCGCTTGAGTTTGCTCGTGTCCAGCTCGAGCTCCGCCTCGTCCGAGTCGCTGGCGGCCACGTCGTCCTCGTCACGACGGCGTTTCTTCTTCTTCTCCAGCCGCTTCTTCTTGGCCAGGGCGGCGTCCTGGTCGCTGTCGGAACTGCCCAAATCCTCGTCCGAGTTGGGCACATGGTATGATTTCTTCTGCTTGTTGGCGGCTCGTCCGCTGCGTCGCCGCTCGTCCTGCAGCTGCGCCGCCAGCCGCCGCGACTGCTCCTCAGTGGCTTCCTTAGTGCTTTCCAAGGCCGAGGAGTGATGGTGGTGATGCGACGTCTTGTGTTTGTGATGCGGCGTCTTCTTGCTGCTCTTTTCCTTCGACGTAGTCGAGGAGGAGGAGCTGGACGGCCGGCGCACGTGGCATTTCTCGCACTCCTTGGCGCGGCGGTCGGCGTTAGCGTGCTGGCAGCCCGCACAGACCCAGGGTTTGGGCGTCGGCTTGGGCTTCTCCGTCGTCGTCGTGCTGGAGCTACTGACAGCCGCGGCCGCCTCCAGCACGCGACGACGCTGACGTTTGGCCTGGCGGTTGGCCAGCTTGGTGTTGAGCGCCGTCATGTGCGCGAAGTCGTCGTCCGGCTTCTCGCACAGCGGACAGATGTACGAGTCCAGCGCCTCCAGCTCCTGCTGCGTGAGCACGAGGCCGCAGCAGGCCGGGTGCACCCAGCCGTTGCAGCCGCCCGTGCCGCGAATACACTCGATCATGATGCCTGCTTCACAGCCCACAACACAGACAGACAGAGAGTCAGCTCTCCCTCTCCTCTTCCAGACCCGCCAGGCCTGAACACCAGAGCCTGCGGAACCCACCGCTGTCCATCTGCTGACACACGCAGTACTGCGTCGCTTCTTCCTCCGCCATGGCGTCAAGCGGCGCGTCGACTTGGGGGACGGGGCAGACACGCGGCAGACGGAAGGGGGGGGCTGGGGACGGACGGCCTCGAAGCCGGTCGGTGCGTCGGTCGAGGCTCGTCGCTCTTTGGCCGTCTCTCGCTCTCGCTCTCGCTCTCTCGGCAGCTCGTGTCGTCTCGCTCGCTGCCCGCAAACTGCCGCCTGCCTTCTTTCTTCCCACCACCGCATTGAGTTACACGAACCAAACCAAGGGAACCGCCCGCATGGAGAGGGGAGCGTAACCCCGCCGAACGAGGGTACGCTGGGTTTCTTTTCTCGAACCACGTAACCCCTGTGGTACACTGTGCCGGCCAAAAAAAGATCGACCAACACTCACACCAGGCGGTTTCTAACCGCATGGACGTGAATAGATACGACCTCGAGAAAATAGAAACGGATCCCTTGCTTCCCGCTTGGATGGCGACGCTTGAGCTCGCAGCTATGACGCCCGACGACGCGGACGAGGCGCGGCTCTGGGGGCCTCTGGAGGCCCCGCTGACCAGCGTGTGCGTCGTGGTGCGGGCGCATCCGGCGCTGGCGGCGCTTCCGCACGTGGCGGCGAGCGTAGATGCGTTTCTGGACCGCTCGCGGTCCTGGACCGTGATGCGCGCGGCTCGACACGGCCTGGTGCACTTGCTGCGGCGATTGGCGGCCAACGAGCGGCGCGGCATGGTGGCGGAGGAGGTGAACATCGACGAGGCCATGGGGAAGGCCGCCAAGCACGGCCACTTGGATGCGCTGCGGTGGCTGCACCACTACCGTCCGCAGGCGCGAGTGTCCGTGTTCGTGCTCATCACGGCGGCCGAGTTCGGGCGCCTGGAAATCGTGCAGTGGCTGCACTCGCACCGCAGAGAGCGATGCACCACCGCTGCCATGGACCGCGCCGCTACGAACGGCCATCTGGAGGTGGTACAGTGGTTGCACGCCAACCGCCGGGAAGGCTGCACCTACGACGCCATGACGGGCGCCGCCGAGTTCGGCCACTTGGACGTGGTGCGATGGCTGCAGGCGAATCGGAGCGAAGGCTGCACTGCTCACGCCATGGAGCGTGCAGCTGCCAATGGCCACTTGAAAGTGGTGCAGTGGCTGCATGCGAACCGAGAGGAAGGCTGTTCGCGTCGCGCCATGGACCTGGCGGCCAAGAACGGCCACCTGGAAGTCGTACAATGGCTGCATGCGAACCGAACGGAAGGCTGTACGGCAGCTGCGATGAACGGCGCTGCAGCCTATGGACACTTGGATGTGGTGCAATGGTTGCATGAGAATCGAACGGAAGGCTGCTCGGGTATGGGAGTCAGGCACGCGGCGGCGAACGGCCATCTGGAGACGCTGGCGTGGCTGCACACGCACTACGGCGCGGTGTTCCAGCGCTCGCAGAACATCATGGATGACGTGGCAGCTCGTGGTCAGTTGCACGTGCTGCAGTGGCTTCACGACCGCAACGTCCAATGTTGTTCCACTGCTGCCATGGACGGTGCCGCGGCGCGAGGCCACCTCGAAGTGGTGCAGTGGCTGCATGCTCATCGGACGGAAGGATGCACTACGAAAGCCATGGACTTGGCCGCGTGCAACGGCCACCTGGAGGTCGTTCGTTGGCTGCACGAGCACACAAGCGCTGGATGCACCGCGGACGCCATGGTTCTGGCAGCCAAAGGCGGATTCGTGGATGTCGTGGCCTTCCTGCATGAGAATCGGTCGGAAGGATGCACGTCTCGAGCCATGGACCACGCCGCAGAGAACGGACATCTCGCGGTCGTGCGCTGGCTGCATGAGCATCGCCAGGAAGGATGCACCACCGACGCCATGGACGCGGCCGCCCGCAACGGCAACTTGCGGTTGCTCATGTTCCTGCATGCGAACCGCTCCGAGGGCTGCACGCCGCGTGCTCTGGCGCGTGCGGCGTACACCGGTCAACTAGCCAGCGTGATGTGGCTCCTGCGCCACCGACCCGACCAATTTGATGTGCCGGAGCTCCTGGAAGACGCCATGGAGTCGGCGCGAAGAGGCCGCGCCGACCACGTGCTCGCGTGGCTGACGAGGTTCTCGGCAAGACGACAGGAACTGCCAGAGCATCCGACGGAAGTGGACAGCTCAGGTCCAGTCTGAACAAGCAATGCGTGTCTGTAAAAGGTAGTCATACATCTAGTTGTTCTTAAAACTCGTACGTGAAGGATTTCTTGGCGAGCAATTCGGTGGCCTCTTTGTCGCGTGCCCGAGCGCTATTGGACTCCAGAATGGCCACGTATTCGCTGTCGATGGCCGACGGAGACTTTTCCACCGACAGGTTGTCCGTCCGCTGGGCCTTGCGCTCCTGTTCCAGCAGTCGTCGCCGGCTCCCAGGCTTGTTGACGCCTCCGTACAGCGGCGCTGGCGTCCGCTGTTGTTGCGAGCGCTCCACTGGTCGCGATGCGCTCTGTTGCCGGTCCTCGGACAACTTCTGCGCCGTCTCCAGTCCCGTGGTGCTGATCACGCTGACTGTGTAGCTGTCGGCGTGCTGCTGCTGCGGAGGATGCGGCACGACGAAGGAGTTGCCGTCGTCGTCCAGCTCGACGTCCAGCAGGCCGTGCATGTCCATGAGGAAGCGGCCGATGTCGCACACGCAGAAGAGGATGGACACGCCAAGCGACGGCCCGGTCTTGACGACCATGTCGTCGTCCCAGATGAGGAAGCAGAAGGCGTAGATCCACGTGATCACCTTGCCGCGCAGGATGTTGCGGTCCAGGTTCTCCGGCGCGGGGAAGAGCGCGCGCGAGACCTTGCAGCCGTAGACGACCACGACGCCCAGCAGTAGCGGCATCCACGACATGGTGTAGAGCGTCTGCAGCTCCTGCTCGTCCTGCACACTCGTGTCCGGGCACTGGAAGAAGGACAGCACCAGCGACATGGACAGGTAGAACTCCAGCCCGCACAGCAGGAAGGACTTGAGAGAGCTCTCGTAGATCTCGCCCAGCTCCTTCAGCGGCTGGTCCACCAGCTCTCGCACCGCCATCTCGAGATCCGACGAAGTGCAGCGGCGATTATTGCCGATCTCATGGCTTGCCACTGGCTTCCGTACTTAACTGGAGGGTACGCTGACTTCCTTGTGGTCGTACTTTACCGAGGAGTCGCATTTAAGCGCAGTGGTAGGATGCATTCTGCTACCTACTCAAGTCTCTCGTCCTGATTAAGTTCCCCTTTCTTTTTTGATAAAGTATACGCATATCATTCCCAGGAAAACTCCAAAGCTGGAATGAACCCGGAAGAAAGAAGGATCGAGAGCATGGCCGAGCCGGAGTGGGGGCCCCTGCAGCCCGTGCTGGCGCTGCTGGCCCAGGAGGACGGCGTGGCGGAGGGCGTGCTGGACCGCAAGCAGTCGGACGCGTCGCTGGCGCGCGCGCTGGGCTCGGAGGAGCTCACGGCGGCCGTGAAGGCGGCGTCTCTGGAGCAGATGGACGCGGCGCTCGCGCACGACGCGTTGGCGGTGGAGCGCAAGCCGCTGAGCTTCTTACTGCTGCTGTAAGGAGATGCTGTCAAACCTTTTAGTTGTGTGCATGACTGGTCAATAGCATTGGCAGCCTACTGACGCGGAAACCGCTCCGATACTGAAACAGCTCGGCCAAGGCGGCGAAGGTGGAGCATTGGCACGCACGGCGCCTGACGGCGGACGTGCAGCTCCAGTACGCGGCAGCGAGCGCGAGTTTACTGCTGCAGGTTTCGCGGTTCTTCTGCCAGGTGCCGGTGGTCGTGGCAGCCAAGGAGATCAAGAAAGGTAGGCGTTCTTCTGCCTTGGACGGATCGCCAGTGCTTGACAGTGACTGACCTGGACTCTCGTTGCTGCTGCTGCAGTGAGCGTGCTGTGCGCCCAGTACGCGGAGTTGGCGGTGGATCTCCGGCAGAGCGTGAAGACCATCTTCCCGCTGAAATCGTTCCTGCGCCGCTTCCACCAGCAGGGCCACACGGTGCTCACGCCGCTGCACGCGCAGTTCTTCTATTTATGCCTGCAGGCCAAGTGCTACTTCGCGGCGATGGAGGTGCTGGACCAGTACGTTCGCCGCCCATCTCTGTCATTTCCCCCTGTCTTACAGCTTCGCCGCCTCTGTCTGACGTGAGAGTCTCGCTGCTGCTCGTTGCTTCCTGGTCAGACCGCTGCTGGAGATCCACTCGCAGTCGCACCTCGTGACCTGCGTGGACTTCCTGGGCTATGCGTACTACGGCGGGCTGCTGTATCTGGGGGAGAAGCGCTACCAGGAGGCGCTGGACTTGTTCTTGCTAGCCATCACGGCGCCCGCGGTCTCGCTGAGTGCGTTCGTGATCGAGGCGTACAAGAAGCTGGTGCTGGTGACGCTCATCCAGCGCGGCGAGACCGTGTTGCTACCCAAGTACACGCCATTCGTGGTCCTGCGCCACGTGGAGAACCACTGCACGGCGTATGTGGATCTGGCCAACGCCTTTGCGGTCAAGAAGGACGTGGCGGCGGCCGTGGAGATCGCCACCAAGTTCGAGCACGAATTCGCCAAGGACGGCAACCTCGGACTCGTGAAGCAGAGTGTACAGGCGCTCAAGCAGCGGAAGCTGCTGCAACTGACGCGCACCTACGCGACCATCGAGCTGGCGGAGATGACGACGGCCGCAGGCATGGCCAGCAGCGACGCCGTGGCCGCCGAGAAGATGCTGCTGGCGCTCATCTCGACGGGGCAGATGGCCGCCGTGCTGGACAAGCAGAAGGCCATGGTGCGCTTCGTGCTGGAAGACGAGGAGGACGACGAGCAGCAGGACGCGAGTCACGGCGAGGCCACGCGCCAGCTGCAGAAGGAGATGGAGAAGCTCGTGCTGGTGGCGTCCCAGCTGCGCTACATGGACGTGGAGCTGGTCACGAGCGCCAAGTTCCAGTCGCGGCAGCAGAAGGACAAGGACCGGCGCTCGAGACTCTCGATGCACAACCAGCAGGGCGACGACCACGTCGCGTTTGACGGCGCCAGCGGCATGGACACCATGGAGTAAGCACGGAAGAGAGAGAAGCACAAGCGAGTGGAGAAGCGCCAGGTTCTCGTTATGATACAACGGTGAGGATGCCATGCAGTGGTTATGAGCGGCTTCTATTGTATTGTGCAGGAATGGACTGGCCTCACTGCATGACGAGAGCCAGCTGGATCTTCCGCTGGCGCACGAGCGCTATGGGGTTCTTCAAGCGGATGACGCGGCAGAGCGCCGGGTTGCCAGCGTTGAAGACGCGGTAGATGCAGTAGAGGGAGCCGTGCATCGCGGCCTGGTCCAACTCGTTCATGCTGATCTCGAACACGCCCTTCTCCATGGTGCGCGTGGACTTGACCTCGACGTACTCGACCACTTTCCCTGCGGAAGACAAGGTGAGGTCGTACGGGAGTCCGGACTCCTCTTGCTCGTTCACCCACTCGACCGTGAGCTTCGTGTCGCTGCTTGAGTACTGCTGCTTCAGCTGCTGATAGACGTACTCCTCTCCCCAGCGGCCGATGGCTTCCCGCTCCTCTTTGGTCATGGTGTTGGTCAGCGTGATGCCTTGCGGCCCTGGTCCATTTGATGACGGCGGTAGCGGCGGATAAGGCGCAGCTCCGCCTGCTGGATGAAGCGGCAACGTCGGGTACGATGGAGGTTGGCCTTGATAGCGATAGCTCGCATCGGTTTGAGGCAGGTTGTACTCCCCAGAAGCCGGAGGAAGAGGAGGGAATGGCGGTGGCATGCCGCTTCCCACGGTCAGTTGAGACTGCTGTTGCGGGTGGATGTGGGGTTTCTTCATCGGCAGCTCCTCTCCAGCGATCTCGCCGTCTTCCAGCGTCTCCAGTCCGCGTTTCCTGGCAGTTTCGAGATCGGACGAGGTCGAGACACTCGTGTCTTCGAGCTGCTCCACCCAGAGCTTCTCCACGTCTGTAGGGAGCAGTGGGGGCAACCGCTGCGTGTCCACGAGCCACTGCTCTCTGCTGCTCGAGCTCTCCTGCAACGAGGCCAAGTACAACACGTTGGCGACGCTGGACGCCACTTGGGCGCCGAAGAGTTTCCGAGAGAGCTCCATCAACACGGGGAAGAGCGCGCGTGCCTCCTCGTCTCCAGTCACCGACTGGATGTACAACGTGCAGTTCGGAACATCCAGGAAGCAGCTCGACATCGCGCTGCCCGATTCAGAGGATCCGCCAATACCGTCGACACCGCGGCGGAGACTGAAGACGGACCCCAGCCTGTACACCACGTGGAAGCCGTCGTGCCCGTCCACCATCACGCACTGTAACTCTGTCGCCAGCTTCGCCATCAGGTCGTGCGGTAGCTGGTCGTAGCGACGCCGATGGTGGTGGAACAGCACGCGCTGAGCCAGCGCCAGTCCGGAGCGCAGCGTCGAGTGGAACGCGGCGCTTGCGCTCCGCTGAGTGCTTAACACGCTCACCTCGTACTGCAAGTGCTGCTTGAGCGACTTCATGCCGCAAAAGTCCAGCAAGAAGCGTCGAACGCGAGCCACCGCGGCGTCCGCTTGCTCCGAGTCCGTGTCGATGAAGTAGCTCCACGGGAACAGGCCGAGAACCGCCAGCCCGTCGTGTCGCTGCTGCTGCTGGTCTCCGTCTGCTCGCTGCTGCTGGAAGTCGCTCTGGACCAGATCCACCTGGTCGTTGAGATACATGTCGATCGCCTGTGCGAACGTTTGACCGCCGGACGTCTCGTCGATCGTCGGGAAGAGCTGCAGATGCTGCGCATTCCACTGGAACTGCTTCCTGTCCGCCGTTGCAGTCCGTGAAGACGTGGCCCACGTCTGGACCATTTGCTGTCCAAGCTGCTGCAGTTTCTTCCTGCTCTTGTGGTTGCTCAGCTCATCGGAAGCGGAGAAGCGCGCCAATACTTGACACCACGTGCTGGCGTGGGTTTCCAGGTGCGACGCCAGCGTCGGGAGCTTCGCGAGGCCCAGCAGCGCGTCCAAGTCGCTGTCGCCGTCCAACTGGACCACCTTCACCTCCTCTTCCTCCTTGCTTCCGGTCGAAGAGAGCTTCTTCGCCAGGGACATGACCAGCTTCAGCAAATGGCGCTCACTCTCAGTCGCTGCTCGGATCGGCCGCTCTTTCGTCGTGCAGCACACGAGATCGCTGCTCTTTCCGCCTGTGATACTATGGACTGGCAACCACGACGAGCTCTTCAACGTCTTCTTGATCACGCGAAGCTCCTCAGTGGACAGCGCGCCCTTCTTGAACTGCTTGGCCAACGCACTGAGGATCGGCAACAGCTCCTTCCGCCACGCTTTCTTCCGCTTCTTGGCAGTGCTGCTGCTGTTGGAATCGGAGAGCTGTATGGCCGTGCTCTGAGCCACGATCCTTTCGCACAAGAAGGCGATTGAGGGCTTCCGCTGGACGCCCACCACCTCCGTGAAGAAGGCGCGCAGCTGCTTCGGGTACAGCGATTCCAGCGTCACGAGGTCTCCGTTGTACGCGGTGGACGACCACACGACGCTCTTCACGCCAACAAACCGGTACGCAGCCTCGTGCTCCTCGGTCTCTTCCGCTTCAGACGGGATGAAGAGCAGCTTCTTGTGGGCAAACGCCCGGCTGACCTCCTCCGGACCCGAGGACGAACGCTGGCTTTCCTCCCACAAGAACAGGTACATGCGGACCACCTGGTCGAGCTCCAGCGTCGGCTCCAGCGTCGAGTCCACCGACAGAGTCGAGAGAACAGACAGCACGTCCGAGCTGCCTGGCGTGGTCTTCAGACCAAGGACAGATCTCGAAAAGACCGCACTCTTCCACCGTCTGGAGCTGAAGGTCGCCATCGCCGGCGTGAACAAGCGCGTGACCGCCTCGTCCAGCAGCCAGAGATCGGTGGGGCAATGGAACGCGCCATCCGAGCCTTCCAGCCATCGGTATCGACTCCAAACCGACAGCTTCGACTTCTCCTGGTCTTTCCCTTCGGTGTCGCCTTCCCCTGTCCAGTGAGTGTCCAAGTACTGCGCCAGTTCCTCCGAGACGCTGCGCTTCACACCTGCGTCTTCCTCCTCAATCCACTGCAGAACCTGCTCCATGCCAGCTAACGACCGCTCGTCTGGCGTCGTATTCGCCACATCCAAGAGCAGCGGCAGGCCACACGTTCCCACCCACAGCCGTCGCCATCGCTCGTCCAAGACAGCAGTCGCAGTCTCCTTGCCAGGGCTCGAAAGGTACTCGGCCGACACAATGTGGAGCGTCTTCTTGTGGTTCCCAGCAGCTTCAGCACTCGCTGCTGCGAGCCAAGAGACCAGCTGAGGCAGCGCTTTGGCCGTAGAAGGCAGCACCACGAGCAGATTGGACTCGCGCACCCTCACAAAGCGATTGGCAGTCGTCAAGACGACCATGGAGGCCTTCACGTCGTTTTGTAGTGGGCAACGTTCACAGGACATCAGGTGGGATGACAAGAACCTCCCGTACTCGACGAGCCCTTGGGAATCCACTTTGGAGGCTTCGTCTGGCTCTGGCGCCGATCGCAGCGTCTCCATCTTCGGGAGAACGTGGTGGCGGATCAGATCGTGGTCCTCCAGCACGCGAATGCCCACGTCGTTCGCCAAAAACGCTTGCAGCTTGGAGATCCTGCCGACCGCGTGCATGAATTCATCGTGCAAAAGCCGGAGGTCGCCGTAGAATTCGTATCCCCCAGCAGTCGCGCGGTCTGTGGAAGTTGCTGCGCTTTCCGTGGGGGTCGTCGCCATGAACAACGAGTCCTGCACTTCCGCCAACGAAACCCACTGGACGCCGCGGGTCTTGACCTTCGGCTGCAGTGGGAAGCACTGGATCAGGCGCAATTCCTGGCGCAGCAGGTTGGCGTGTCGGTCTTTCCGCCACAGTTTCGCCACGAGCGCCAGCACCTTCGCCGTCCAGTTCACGTCGTCTCGGTCCTTCGACAGCGCCAAGACCCGCATGAGATGCGAGGAATGCACTTGCTCGATCCGCAGCTGGCTCTTCACGATGGGCGCCATCCTTCGAGACAGCGTCGGGTGCAAGAACCGCTTGTGGAACGTCGAGACCAAGATCTCTTCGCTCAGCGCTTCTAGCAGCGTGGCGGTGGCCTCGCTGGCGTCGCCTCGAGTCAGTTCCACGCAGTCGAGCAGCTCCGCGGGCTTCATCAGTCCAAGCGACGAAGCAGGAGACGCAGAAGCGCAGGCCAGCCAGCGCTCTTGCCGTAACTCGCGCATGATCTCGGGGATCATGCTGCGGAACGGCGCTTGCACCTCGTTTTCGAACGGCAAGAGCGACAGCAAATGCGCGATCGCCGCCACAATCTGGTCGGCCTTGAGCTCCTTGTGGTCGTCTGCAAAGGCGCCAGAGACGCCAGCCAGGTAGCTGCTCACGGCCGAGCGCACCAGCGCCGGGAACCTGGATACGAGCCACTGATTCCACTCACTGCCGTTGGTAATCGCCTCTCGAGAGCTGGGGACTTCGAAATCCCCCTGCAAGATGAAGCGAAAGCCGTACGACCGCAACGGGAGATACGCGTAGACCTGCTGCAATGGCGGCCGATCGGCTGGCTCGCTGTCGCCTTCGGGTTGGTCTGCGAGCGGCAACGCCAGCGCAATCTCAGTCGGCTGCTTCCTCTCGAGCAACGGCGGCGCTTCCAGCTGGTCCTTAACCACCAGCCAGTTCTGCTGCGTCATGGTCGCTGCCTCGCATTGACGCTTAACCATCTTCGAGTACAAGCGCACGAGTTGCACGTTCGTGTGCTGCGCTAGGTCGCTCTCCGTCTTGAGGAAGTGCAGCGTCTGATTCCGAGTCGAATCCCGCAGACGCAGCTCTCGAATGCGGCGCAAGAACAGCAAGACCGAGGGCTCGAAGGCCATGAGCGACTGCGAGATCTCGGCCGCTCGCTGCATCGACGCGTCATTCAGCGGCAGCACGAACGTCGTGCCGCGTCGTCGCTTCCATTGGCCCGCGTCTTCCATCCAGTACGGCAGGATGTAGCCCATGCCACCGCCATGCTGGGTGCTCTTCGCGTGGAAACAGATGTGGAACCCGTTCGAATGGACCTGCGGCGTGTCCGAGACCTTGAAGACGCTCTTGAAGCCGATGCCTTTCTTGCCGATGCTCGTCTCGGAGTCCACGGCTGTCTTGGTCGACGCGCCCACGTCGCAGATGGCTTGGATGTTGGCCGGCGAGAAGCCGCATTCGTTGTTGTAGAACACGATCTGCCGGTCGGCAGTGAGTGTGAACTCGCCCAACGGAACTACCTCGCTCTGGTAGCTGTTGTCGTCGGCGTTCTGCAGTAGCTCGAGCATAAAGTGCGTGTTTTCGCTGTAAAGTTCGTCACTGAGTCGCTTCAACGCCCGCTCCAAGCGCTGCTGCTGCATGTGAAGCACCGACGTGGTCGCTTCGTCCTGAATCTCCAGCCCCACACCGAATTGCGTCTTGCGAAGCTGCTCAATGAAAGACTGGCACGAGTCCGCGTCAATACTGCCGTCAGACTCAGAAGAACTCACAGCCGCCGGAAGCGACGTCTCCTCGGATTCCGCGCGAACTTCGTCCAGACCAGAGCTGTCAAGAAAGGCGACGAGAGCCGCGTTCCGTTCCTTTTCCTGACTGCTGCTGCTGTCTTTGACTGCAGACAAAACTGGGGAGCGTTCATTATCCGAAGCAACCGCGACCGCCTCGCCACCTTCTGCTTCGCTGCTTCCAGCTAGTCGTAGCTTGCACCACTTCTGCATCTGACTCACCCACAATGGTGAAGAGCCGCGTTGGTGCATGAACACCAGCGTCCTCCTCTCGACATCGCTGCTGCAGGCCTTCCAGACCCCGTCCGCCACGCTCACTCCATCCGAGAGGCTGGATCCATTGGTCTGCGATACGACGTCCAACAGCAACAAGCTCACGAACTCTGCGAAATCAACCGGCGTTTCCAACAGAATCTCCAGCACCAAGCGATCGATGCTGTTGTCCACACCCTCGTGGTCGCTGCTGCTGGCTTTCTTGACCAGAGTCGAGAAATACGCCCGTAAATGCGCTTGGACGAGCTGCTTGGGGAAATTGGCTTGACCTCTGCAGGCCACGAGCATCGACACCAAGTGGATGGCCACTTGACTGGGCGCCACGCGACCTCCAACTTGCTGGGCCCGCGTGAGCAGCAGCTCGAGGTCGGAGGCGCTGGACTTCTCGTTCACACGCAGGATCGACCCGTTCAAACAACATACAAACATGAAGCTGGTGGCTGACGACGCATGATCACAAAGCATCATCTCATGCGCACGAAGGAACGAGCGGAGCGGCCCGCAGAGTGGCGCATACCGCTCCTGCCAATCCAGAAACAGCGACACATCCACCAAGCACGGGCACTGGCGCAATTGCTCCAGCGCCTGCTCCGTCAGCATTTTCGCCTGCATCGACTCACCTGTCGCACGATCCGATGCGGTCGCGTCATCGCTCGCGACTGAAGGACCTTCGTCGTCGCTTCGACCCACGTCCAGAGCACTGGCGTACTTGAGGATCGACGGCCGAGCGCTCTCTTCTTCAGTCAATTGGTCCGCTGTCTTGAGGATCTCATCCAGGCTGGACAGCCCCAGGTCTTCGATGCGAGTACAGCCAAACTCGACGCGAACGCGTTGCGCAATCCACTGCAACTGCTTCTCGCTGGAAAGAGACGATAATGGAGAGGAGGAGGATGAAATGGCCAAGCGGCATTCTCGAATGAACGCGGTCACTTCTGCCCCAAGGTCGTCTCCACTCAGACCGGCCACTTGACTTGTGTGACGGCTACCGCCAACTGAACGAGTCAGATACGTCAGCCATTTGGCTCCGTTAGTCTCGTCATCGCCTTCATTCGCCTCAGCACCAGTAAGCAGGTCACCAAGAAGCTGCAGGATGGAGCGCTCTCCAGTCCAAAGCGGTTTGTTGTCTTTCCCGTTGAACTTGAGCGCTAAATGCTTCTCCAGCGACGCCAGGACCAGTAGAATGTCTTGCACAGTCCGCGGTTCTTCCTCTTGCGACAACTGCGACTCCAACCAAGAGCCCATTTCAGCTTTCACTTCCTCCAGCGAGACTTCTTTCGCTTCAGAAGAGGCTGCCATTACTGTTCTTGCAGATGCCTTCAACGTTGGCTTGACTGGGAACTCTTCCGCCTCGTTGACAGCCTTGCGTGGTTCGTCAATCGAGGGCTCTCCCCCCTTCTCTTCTTCTTCTTCGACTTCTTCATCGCTCGAATCCACATGGCAAGAGCACGAACACGAGCAGTTGCACGTGTCTTTGCCCACACAGCAGCAATCGCACTCCTCCTCATTCTTGCTCTCTCCTTCTGCCGCTTCACTTTTGTCAAGACCATTCTCATCGGGCAGCTTGTCGTCATTCAGCAGCAGCGCGTAGGTCTTCGCCATGATGCCGCAGATGACCCACGTCACGACCTTCAGGCGCGAGTGGTGCTTGCTCTTCTGCGACGACACGAGGAACCGCGTGAGCTGGTTGCGGATCTTCAGATCCGTTTCGGCGATCTCCTGGGACGAGATGGGTTTGCGGTGCTGGTCTTGGCCCGTGGCGATCGCCGCCGCCTTCCGACGCAGCACATTGTCCAGATACACGTCGACCTCCGTCACTCGCTTGAGCATCTCCAGCGACAGCGACTGCATGCTGCTCTTGTTGCCTCCGCGCCGTCTCTTCCACGTATCTCCATCTCCAGCCCCGCTCTCCTGCTGCTGACGGGAACTCGTCGTGTGCTCCAGCAGATCCTCCAGCGCTTGCTGGCGATTCTCGGTGCTGAACTTCTCCTTCGTGAGCTGGAAGACCTTCTCGGCGATCCCGCGCTGGAACTCTTGCTCCAGCGCCTTCATCTCCTTCATCTCTTGGTTGGCAATGCGTCGCAGCATGCCCACATACACGCCAAAGCCAGTCGAGTCCACGAAGACGCCCATGGCTTCGGCATGTGGCTGGCGGTACTGCTGGGCCAGGTACTGCATGAACTCGCCACGGTCGATGTGCGACGAGGCTCGGAACGCGTCGTGACCCAGCATGCTCTCGAACTGGCGCAAGTGGCTCAACACGTCGCGCGTGGTGATGGGGAACACGGCCGTGGGCGCGTGGTACAGCGTCTGCACGGCCTCCGTGTGCAGGAACGAGTTGCCCAGCTTGAGCTGGCTGAAGTCTCGCAGCCCTTCGTGCTGCAGGAAGGCTTGCTGGCACTCGGACAGTGTGTTGATGCGCCGACTCTGCATGAAACACGTCACGAACGTCCACACACGTTGACTCACCGAGTGCAACTGCCGCAGCGCCGGCAGCTGGAGCGCACTCGTTCCCATCAGGTCCTCGAACGCATTCACGCCTGCAAAACAACAAGAAACATCAGCATTGAGGCGAAACCGCACGTAGCCAAGCAGGTGCAGGCAATTACGCACGGAAATGGGCGCAAATCGCGCGAACGACGAGCTCCAGACTGAGCGCGTTGGGCGGCGCCGCCGGGTTGGAGCGAGAGGCGCGGAACGCCTCCACGAACGCCACGATCTCGCTCTGCATTCGCGGGCCACCGCTTCCATGCGCTGCCTCTCTCACGGCTGGTGGCGCGGCCTGCGGGAGCGGCGGCGGAGGGAAGTACGGAGCTGGCGCCGCGCTCGTCGGTGGAGGAGGACGACCATACTGCTGCTGCTGCTGCGGATGATATTGCTGCTGCTGGAAGTTCTGCCAGTTGCTGCGGCCGCCGCGGCCGCCAGGAGCGCGTCGCATGCCTTCGTAGTAGAGGCGCAGGCCGCACGGGAGGCTGCAGAGCGGACAGGAGCAGCGCGCAGGAAAGACGTCGCTTCGCCAATTGACGAGGAGCTACGTCAGGTTTTGGTTCGGATGGTGGCTGCGTCTCCCTTCCAATACTAGCCCCTCTTCACGAAATTAGTGGTGAGCTCACCAGAATAAGCGCCAACAGAAGTTCCATATATTTACACCAAATAGCCACCAACACCATACCTTTGCAAAACGAGGCGAACCATTTTGGTGAAACTTGCAGCCATAGCCCCATCCATGTCATCGCAACGATCCTCAAAAGGTGCTGGAGCTCATCTCGCGCTCGTGCATCGAGCAGAACTCGCCCGTCGCCAGCGCGATCTTGGGGCAGTTGCGATGGCAGCACTTCTTCACTGCGTCCGTTAAAGCCCAGCAATCGCACATCAGCAAGTTGGCCAGGTCTTTCGGAGAACTCACGGCATCCAACCCCCAAGAGACAACTACCCAGCATTTCCACCACATGAAACTCACCGCCGCCGTGTGCCCAGCACAACCCGTAGCGCTTCCCCACGTGGCCGCACCAACGCACTCGACAGGACGCCTCGCTCTGCTCCTCACCGCCGACTTCGACCGTTTGCGAAGGCGTCAAGCGGCCAATTCCTTCCTATGGACGTCGAAGGAGTTAGACACGCCAAGTAGAGGCCAGGTACTGGTGCGTTCACGATAGGACCCCACAGGTGTCGAATCAAAGGAAGAGGTGGGGGTCGTACCGTATCAACTCGTGGCTGCACGTCCCGAGAGATGGCGCCACTCGACGCGCCGTTGTCTGTGGCAGCCTCGCGACTCGTGTCGGTGGCTTCCACATCTTGCGCCAACTCGTCATCGTCGTCTTCGCGAGGACGCGTGGGTGTGGTCGATGTCGCGTCGACAGAGACGGACACCTGAGTCTGGTGCCCGTCCTGTTGAGCCGAGTCTACTTGCGCGTCATCTCCGTTCATCTCGCTCGAGGACGTGGTTGACGACGCGTGCGAGGACTGGTGGCGTCTCGCGAGTTGGCGGCGCGTGCTACTACGAAGTGACATCCTTGTCGACGCATTCCCTCCGACGCTATTGCTATCGTGGTCACGGGGGTAATCGATCGAGCGAGTGTGGCGTCGCATTGCCGAGCCGTCAAGGTCAGGATGCGAGGAGGCTCCGTTGTCTTGAGCTTCTCTCCCGCGGGACGGCTTATTGACCTTGCGGTACGGATGCGCCACCGCGCGCGCCGACTCGTAGTGCGTGCTGTGCATCGTGCGACTATTGCTGCTGGCCGTCACGTCCAGTGGGAACTGCTCGCCCTCCTCGCCTCCTGCAAGGAAAGACACCGCCACCTCGTGACTATGCGTCCACGGATATGGTAGCGCAGAGAGGTGTGCGCGATTTTCCTACCTGGGCGGCGGTTGTCTGGATGCGTGAGACGCGACGGAGCGCTCGCCTCCGGGTCGTCGCCATCGTGGAGCGCCTCTCGCCGCGCCATGCTCGCTGAGTTCGAGCAGAGCCTAGCCTAAAGAATACTACGAGACATGCTATTAGACAAGCCATCGGTATACACGCACTACCGGTAAGTATACTCACTACCGGTATGCACGAATGCAACGTAAGGTGTCAGTTTGACCTTCGTTTCTGCACGTTCTATTGGCAACACTACAGACAGAGAGAGACTCTGCGTGTGGCTGGCAACTCGAGCAGCAACCACATCGCGTCGCTCACCCGCTCCACGTACTCTCAGCTCGCCTTGGCCTGCCTCCTTCCCTCATGTCGACAGCTCAGTCGACTCACTCGGCCTTGGCGTCCTCGGAGCTGCTCTTGACTTCAAGGTAGGCCCACTTGATCCAGGGCAGCAGCGCCTCCAGGTCCTTGGTCTCCACCGTGGCGCCACACCAGATGCGCAGTCCCGGAGGCGCGTCACGGTACGAGCCAACGTCGAAGGCGACCTGCTCCTGCTCGAGCAGCTTCTGCATCTGCTTCACCTGCTCCTTCGAGAACCCGTCGATGAGCAGACACACGGACGTGCTGGAGCGGATGGCCTTGTCGGCCGCGAGGAACTTGAACCACCTCGAGTTCTCGGCCGCGAAGTCCTCCACGACCTTCAGGTTGCGCTGCGAGATTTCGATCAGGCCGTCCATGCCGCCCACGCTCTCGGCCCAGCGCAGCGCATCCAGGTAGTCCTCCACGCACAGCATGGAGGGCGTGTTGATGGTGCTGCCCTCGAAGATGCCCTTGTTGAACTTGCCCGTGGCGGCGTTGGTCATGCGGAAGATCTTGGGCATCGGGCGATTTTCAGGCACGAAGGACTCCAGCCGCTCCACGGCGCGCGGGCTCAGGATGATCACACCGTGGCCGCCTTCACCTCCGAGCACCTTCTGCCAGCTGAACGTGCACACGTCGATCTTGTGCCACGGCATGTCCATGGCGAAGGCCGCCGACGTGGCGTCGTTGAAGATGAGGCCCTTGCGGTCGTCCGGGATCCAGTCGGCGTTCGGCATGCGCACGCCGCTGGTCGTGCCGTTCCACGTGAACAGCACGTCGTGGTCGCAGTTCACCTTGGACAGGTCGGGCAGCTCGCCGAACGGCGCGCTGAACTCGGTCACGTTGTCCAGCTTGAGCTCCGTCGTCGCGTCCTTGAACCACTGCTTGCCGAACGTCTCCCAGTAGCAAATGTCCACGGGGCGCTCGCCCAGCATGGACCACATGGCCATCTCGAAGGCGCCCGTGTCCGAGGCCGGCACGATGCCGAGATGGTAGTCCTTCGGCAGCTTCAGGATCTTCTTGGAGCGCACGATCGACTCCTCCAGCAGCCCCTTGCCCAGCGTCGAGCGGTGGCTGCGTCCCAGCGCAACATCCGACAGCGCAGCAAGCGAGTAACCCGGCCGCTTCTTGCACGGACCCGAGCCGAAGTTCGGCGACGCCGGCTTCACGCGCGGCTTCGGGTGGCGCACGACGGCCACACTCTCTCCTTCCTGCGCCGCCGCCTCGTCCACCACGACGCTGGCGTCCTTGGGCTTGAGGAACTTCTCCCACACACCGCCAGGCAATGCCGTGTTGAGCTCCAGCAGGTTCACGCGACGCAGATTCGTCAACATGCCCAGCGCCTCCAGCTCCTCCATGACGCTGTCCGGGATGGCCTCGTCCACGTTGAGCACACTGACGGCGGCAGCACCCGACTCCTCACGCGCGAGGCCGAAGCAGCCAATGTTGATCTGGTTCTTCGCCAGCACCGACGTGACCTTGTGCAGCACGCCCGGCTGGTCCGTGTTGTTGAACAGCAGCATGGAGCCGCTCGGGATGGCGTCCATGGGCAGGTCGTCGAAGGCCACGAGGCGCAGCTGGTTCTTGCCGAACACCGTGCCTGTGATCTTCTTGGACGTGCCGTTCTCCTTCTCGAAGATGACGGTGAGTTGGTCCGAGAAGCCGCTGCTCGAGGCCTCTTCGTGCTTGTGCTCCACCGTCTGGATGCCCATCACCTCGGCGATCTGCTTGGCGTTCGTGAACGTCACTTCCTCCTCCAGCATGTGCGACAGCAGACCCTTGAGCACGCCCTTCACCAACTGGCCTGCGAGCTCGGACGACGTGACCTTGGGGCCCTCCGACACCACCAGCACACGCGAGAGTCGGCTGTCGTCCAGCAGCTGAGCCTGCATGCTGCCAAGCTTCTCGGCCAGCGACAGCAGCGGCAGGAACTCCTCGCGCTTGCCAAAGTCGATGTTGGGCGCGTTCAGCACGCCCTTGAACGACTTGCCCGCCAGCGCGTCGTTCACCTTGTAGGCCAGATCACGCGCCACCTTCTGCTGCGCGTCCTTCGTGAGCGCGCCGATGTGCGGCGTCACGATCACGTTCGGGTGCTGCACGAGCTGCTTCCACACGTCCGAGGGCGGCGACGGCGCGTGGATGTCGAACGCCATGCCGGCCACCTTGCCGC
>MBAC02001418.1:0-25455 GCA_001712635.2 Nothophytophthora sp. Chile5
ACGTTGCGGCTGCGGCGGCGGCGGCGCGAAGACGGTGTCGGCGACGTGGACGGCGGCGCTGGTGGTGGAGCGCTGTGGCCAGAGCCTGCGTGGCGGCCTTCGGGCGTCCCCCTGGTTGCGTGTAGTGGCAGCGGCAGCGGCGGTGGCGGACTGCTTCCGCTCCGCGCTTTGTTTCCGACCCATGAGCGTCGGCTTCTTTCTGTTGTCGCTGCAAGCCAGATTGTTTAGTCCACTAATAAAAATACTGCGGTACTACTTGCTTGATCTTCACCGTCTTTATCCCGTCTTTTCTCGTCTAAACGTCGTCTAAACGGTTTTCGTTTAAACGCCGTTTAAACGGTTCCTATTTTTGAACGCTTGCTGCCAACACTGATCCAGCATATGATTTGGGACCGTTTGCCTTGTCTGCATGTGCAGGGCACTGCACAGCCGAAGAGTGACACGTGCAAAAGACAGGAACAGAGGCCATTTCGCTTCGACCAGGAACCATCGAGCATCGCGTCCCGGTCCCAGCGTCGCCCTGGCTGATCGTCTCATTCGTTGATGGCTCGGCCGCTTTATGAATTTCAGCGCTTATCCACCTCTCGTTTCTATACCGATCCGATCCTGAAGTGGCGTCCTATGTGACCGAAATCTGCGAAGGATATCCGCTGCGAACGAATTTCCTGCGCTTCATGATGGTGATGCGTTTCCTTCACCCAATCAAATGCCGTGTTTTGCTCAAAACTCCGAGATGATTGGTTGGGCGAGGTGTACAGACTTCGGTGGATTACTAGCCCCATGTGCGTCATACTTTGGCTGTTGGTGCTTGGAGAGTTGGAGTCAACTGTCTCATTCCTTGGCAACGCGTGACAGTCATTTGCACGCACGCCACCTCCTTGGTGGGTCAGAAGAGACCGGAGCCATCAACTCCTTCGGGGCGTGATCAGATGATCGTGTGATCAAAATGGATTGCCTGCGGGGTCGATGGTGGCCCACGGTCCATGCGCACACTGCCCGTGCGAGAGATACGAGACCGTTGGTTGCCTCGGCCTCCGAGCCGGAGCCGCTGTTGGGCTCCGGAGCCCGTTCTTCATTCCTGAAATTGCCAACTGGTGGTCAAATCTCAACATCACTCAGTTGAGAGAGAATACGAGACGCGGCCGATCTTTTCTTTGGCTGGCCGGGTCGCAAAACACCTTCTCACGCCTCCAAATCAACCACCGATCCTACCGATGATGAACTATTCGGCGTTTGTTCCCGCCCCACAGAGCCGCAACAGCGGCCTCGGCTCGCCCAGCACGGAGAAGCGCGGCAAGTGCAAGACCTACTCGCTCCGGATGCTTCGCGAGTGCGTTCGCCAGGAGCTGCCTCTGCTCGTGCAGGTGTCCTCCACCTCCGTGGAAGAGGACTTCGTGGTGTACAACTGCACCATGTCCAGCGTGACGACCAAGAACTCGTGGGAGGTGTCGTACCGGTACTCGGAGTTCCTCGCTTTCCGCACGAAGCTGGAAGACCAGTGGACCTGTCACGACGCCAAGTGCTCGGGATCGTGCCAAGCCGTCCGAGAGTACGTTTCGGCCTGCTTCCCGAAGAAGCGCCTGGCGATCATGTCCAGCAAGCCAAGCGCCATTGCCGACCGCAAGAGCAAGTTCGAGAACGTGTTGATGCACCTGCTTCGGTGTGTGTTGCTTCCTGGCAGTGCGATGAAGTGCTTCCATGCGCGTCAGAACCTGCCGAGCAACTTGTTCGAGTTCCTCGCAGTGAAGGATGAAGCTGACAAGCGGTCGCTGCTGCAGATCTTCGTGGAGAACTACCAGAGCACGATGAAGCGGTCGTCGAGTGCGTCCACTCTGCTGGACAGCTTCCACTCGAGCGCTTCTACCGTCGATTCGGCTACGGACGCGTCGCAGTGCATGATCTGCCTGGACGAAGTGGATCTGGAGCACGATCATCACCACTGCGACTCGGAGTGTCTTGACGGTGCCTCTTCGGCGATTGTTCTTCCGTGCAAGCATGCCTTTCACCGCGAATGCGTGTTCGAGTGGTTACTGTTTGAGTTCCACTGTCCGGTGTGTCGCTCTCGCGTGGGCCCCTCGGCTGTGACCAACTACTGTCGCCCCAAAAGCCACGTGCAGTGGTGGCTTGGCGACTTCGACGAGGACCTGCTTCGTCCTGCCACTGAGTAAGGAGTGCTGCTGCAGCTCAAGCTGGTTTTATAACAGCTTTTTTGTCTTTAACCATTTAATATTTAATGATGCTTCCCGGTACGAGTGCTTCTTCATGTGCCGTATTACACTTGGCACTACGCTACTGCGACTCACTACAATAGCAATGCGATCCTCCTGGTGAAGCTCGTGTTCTAACTCGACCGACAGACAGATCGAGGTGAGGACAGCACTCTCCTGTTCTACACTTCGGGTTAATCCGCCTGCTCCATTCAAAGGAGGAAGACCCGGGTCGTGACTCATGACCCGTGATCAGACAGGGAAGGAATCTGTAGAGCGCGGGACTGACTGGCCGCCACAAGCATTCAAATAGGACATCAAGCAAAAGGGGAAACAATCAAGAAGCAAAAGAAACACGCGAGCGGGCTGCAGTGCGAAGCGCGAGACGGGTGGGGCAGATAGGACAGCGGACTGGCTACCAGGACCGCCGGACTCCTGGGCGGAGATGTTTATGTCGAGCTGTCCACGCCGGATTGTGATTTGCGAAAACGGGTGCATTTTCACACAAGGCGTATCGAGTCTGTTAGCAGCCATCTCGTCCGGGTCGGATGCTCGTGCGCTCCGCCATACTACTAGGCACTGACAACCGGTAGTTTTGTTGCCTATCGATCTATCGCAGCGGCCGATCGAGCTACACCACTGTCTCCAGACGAGTATAGTCAGCATGCCCCATGCAGTCTACAGTACTGTACATGCATGCACATACATGTATACATGTAGACAACGTAGCATTAAGGAGGAGTGGTCGGACGGTGAGAAATCAGTTGAACAGTTGAAAGGATCCCATCTCCAACTTCAGTTCCGCCATGCATGCAGCCTGCTTCCTTAGGCAGCAGGCAAGAAAGCAACGCGCTTCGTGGCTCCAGAGAGCCATCGCACATCAGTATGTGTCTCATTCGCATGCCAGGCACGGCAGGAAGTTCTTCCTCCCACAGTATTCGAGACTGTCCGATGGCCTCGTCTCTGCAATGCAAGGAGCTGATGTTTTCTATGTGACCGACTAGAGAAAAAACGAAGCAGCATGTCTGTCCAATCATGTGCCGTTTTTGGATGAATCTTCACGATGATTGGCAGAAAACGAAATTAGTGTCGAAACGCTCAGCCAAAATGGCGACTGTCTCATGCAAGTCAAGCAAGCAAGTTGTCAAATCAAGTCTACAGCCTCTGATGTTTTAGCCCACACGTGCACGGTAACGATATGTCCAGGAAACCCACCAGAGCTGAGCTACTCGTGGTGCTCCCCTATCTTGGTCAGTTCTCAACTTTGCGCTTATTGACCACATCAGAAGCAACGAACTGCCCAAGCCAATTGACAACATGGACTACGGGGCATTCGTCCAGCTCCCTCGAACTCAAAGCCCACCGCTCAGCTCGTCAGCTATCAGGATATCAAGATGCTGCTCGAGTCGGTCCCTCTTCAATTCCACGCCCTATCCAGCCGAGCCGACGAGTGACCCTGTCCAGCCAAGCATGACCGCACGATCTCAACATATGTTGTATTTCCAACACATTTTTTTTTCAACCCTACTTTTTACTTTGGTTTCCATTTACTCGGATAAGCGCCGAGAAATACTAGAATTCGAGAAAAACTTGTTCTCAACCTGCGAAGAAATCCATTGACTCGGATCGCACTGCATATACCGAAGATGGTGCTGACTCGGCGCAATGCATGATCCGCCTAGAAGACGTTCAGTTAAGCGACGACGATTAGTGCGACTGCGAGAACTCGCCAACCGTGCTGCCGTGTCAGCACGCGTTCCACCGCCCGTGCATCTTCGAGTGGTTGCTGTTCCAGTTTCACTGCCCGTGTGTCGCGCTCGCCTGCTGTAGTCAGCTACTGTCACGAAATGAACCACGTGTTCCAGTGGTTCGGCGGCGACTTTGAAAAGGGCCAAGAAACCCTAATATTCCACACGCCTTCAATCCATACCTATTTGAAAATGGACAACAGCTTTACTAAATGTAGGAAAGCGAAACAATACATACGCTTTCTACCTGTCCTCGTCGTAGCTCTGAAGGATCTGATCGATCTCTTCGGCCATTTCTCTAGCAGTCGGCCGCTTCACCGGATCGGTGCTCCATCCTCTCATTATGAGGTTCTGCATCTGCTGCGGGTAGTCACTCATCGCCGACAGCGGCGGCCGTACACCGGTAGGGACCTGCGCGTAGACTTCCTCTCGCTCCAGCATTCGAAATGGCTTCACCCGCGCACGCAACGCCCACATCACCAGCGACAAGCTGTAGATATCCAGTTTCTCGTCCAGATCCAGATGCTGGTACTCCTCGGGCGACCGCCACTTGCCCTTGGCGACTGACGTTTGAAACGTGCACTTCTCGCTCGTCGCCACACCGTCCGCCATCCGCGGACCCGTGTACTTGACGCGGTTGAAGTCGTTGAGGAGGAGGCTGCCGTTGCCGTCGATCAGAAACTGCCGAGCCTGCAGGTCAGCGTGGACGAAGGGGCCTCCCGGCGCATTGTGCAGTTGAGCGACGCCCTGAGCGGCATCACGAGCGAATTGAAGCGCCCGTCGAACGGACAGCGGCTGCTTCGACTCGAACAATAGCGTATCCAGCTGATGCGGGATGTAATCGACCACCACCGTCGTCTTGCACCACCCGACCAGTCCGACGATGTTCGGCTCCTTGCGAATGGAGAAAATGGCGGCGCACTCCTCCACATGGCGGGGAATGATGTCCGGACGGCTCAGCAGATCCTCCTTCACCCGTTTCACCGCCACTTCGCGTCCTGCGCAATATACACAAAGGTGGCACAAGAAACATGTCGGTACTTGCCATTGCGTACTGTATCAACAGAGTGAAGCCATCCTACCATTCCATTTGGTCTTGTACACCTCGCGCCAGAAGCCCTTGCCGATAAAGTCCCCCGTTTCAAGCTGATCGATATTGTCGCAGTTGATCTCCAGCTCTTGCGGCTTAAACAGCGCCACCGCTGCCGAGAAGTCGCAGCCAGTCTGCAACAAGCAGCAGCACGAGGCTCAGAACCTTTCACATTTCCGCTGCAAACCCTCACGAAGCGAGTCAGATCACTGGACGCACCTCCTTCCTGTACGTGTCCGGCTGCAAATACCACGCCTTCTCGCTGTCTTTCGTGCCCACGGCTTTGGCGAGGGCGTCTCGTAGCCCCGCAGCCACCCCATAGTGTCCCTCCGACCGCAGCACCGGCGAGCCGTCGCTGCTAGCGCGGTGCATTAAGTTGGAGATCGTCGATACGTTCCAGAAGAAATAGCCCACCACGGAGGCCACCACCGCGACCTTGGCGCAGGAGAGGAGCTGCCTCCGCCATGAGGACAGCGCGTACCAGCGAGCGCCGTGCGGGAGCCTCGTCGCGCGCGGCATCTTGGGGACTGGCGATCGGGTCGGAGCGTCGAACGCGTCCTCTCCGTCTCCGTCCAGCATGTTTTGATAAATGTTGGTGCGACAAGCGGACCTTTTGCTGGTTTAGATTGGCTGATATTAAGGAAAACTTGATTGAATTGAGTGCTGATTGGCTGTGTTCCTTTTTTTCGAGTTGAACGGAAAATATCCAGTCGGTGTTGTGTGTAATCCATACCTTTTCGACAGTTGAGGAGCACATTTCCTTGTGTCCGTGACACCCAGCACTCATTTGCGTTCGCCAAGTGAACTTCACCGCGCAGTGGTGGCCAGTTTGTTCTCGCCATAGCAAGTGAGACTGCGGCGCGGCAGGTCACTTTTAGGCCGTTGAGAGATGGATGCGTCTGGCGTAATACGCATGCATGTTTGGATGGCAATGCACATCTGCGTCAATACACAAAGCGTGCTCGATGACAATTATTGAGAACCACCAGCTATATTTGGCATTATTAACAGTTTCTGGCTACTGGCCAGTGACTGGCTCGGATAAATGTCCAGCGAGCGCTTTCCTTTCGCGAGTGCGAGCGGTGATGGATACAGGAATTGCGAAGCAACGCCATCGATTTAGTCGGTGATAGCCATCATGTGCTGAACCTGTAGTCGTTTATTAATACGAGCACGAGTATTAATGCGTTCATGAGTATTAATACATCCAGAAAGTATGTTCCGAGGCCAGGTTATCCATCCAGACACGAGCTGGTTGTCTACACTTCAAGAGCACTACTAATTTTCGGTAATTTGCCAGAGTGGTGGTGGGCAGTTTTGGTCGGACATCTTAACATAAAACAACAATCACTCCTATATGTACCCCCCGTATTGCCGTATTGAAGCACCTGATTCGGGAGGCCACTCCCATATCCCAAAAGGAAACCAAGGCACGGAAGAAACGCGAGCAGCTACGGAGCATGGAGGTCTCGCGTCTGCCTGTCCCGCCGCCACGCGCGCGTCCCGACCGCTACTGGAAGTACAACCACGAGTCGGTGGGGATCTCCCGCCTGTTGCAGCAGCGCGAGCTGCGCGGGAACGCGGCGGTGATCGACGCCGCGTGCCAAGGTCACGGCAGTTTGGTGCGGCGGTTGCAGTGCGACGCGGTGCTGAGTGGCCACCAGGGCTGCGTGAATAGCGTGCGGTGGAACCAGAGCGGTAGCTTGCTGGCTTCTGGGTCGGACGACCACAACGTCATCGTGTGGGACTACTACTCCCGCCAGAAACGCGAGGTGATCGCCTCCGGCCACCAGCTCAACATCTTCGCCGTGTGTTTCGTCCCGGGCACCAACGACCACATCATCGCGTCCGGAGCGATGGACAACGACGTGCGGATCCACTACGCGCCGTTCCGCGAGGACTCATCTAAGGTGTTCCGCGTGCACCGCGACCGCGTGAAGGACATCGGCAGCTCCTGGGCGGTTCCACAAGTCTTCTGGACGGCGGCGGAGGACGGACTGGTGTACCAGTTCGATTTGCGGGCGCTGCCCCGATCGGACGGCCGCTGCGAGACGCCAGATGCGTCTGGTGTGCTGATTCGTCTCGGACGCGACCGCAACGGCCGGGTCCTGAGAGGAATGGGGATGACGGCGCATCCGCTGGATCCGACCAAGCTCGGGCTGGCGTGCGGCGACTTCTACACGCGTCTGTATGATCGACGCATGCTGCGCGTCCAACAGCAGATCTCGTCGGCTCGCAATGCGGTCGCAACGGTCCCTGTTGAGGTCTTTGCTCCTCCGCATTTGCACTTGGACACCTTTTGTGACAGCAAAGTGCAGCGTTTCCACGGCAAATCGCATGGGACCAGCATCCAGTTCAACAGCGACGGCTCGGAACTGCTCGCCAACTATCACAACGACCACATCTACCTGTTCAAGGTGGGCAGTGGGTCACACAAGGCCACCGTGTTTGACAAAAGCAGTAAGAGCGAACCCCCACAACCAGAGCCAGAAGCCCCGGCGTGGCACAACGGATCCCACATGGACGAGCCGGCTCTGCCGTTAGCCTTGGCTCTGGATACAGTGGAGATGCTGCACGCTCAGGGGAAAGAGGCGCTCGCAGAGTGTCAGTATACACGCGCTTTAAAGTCGCTGAATCAAGCCTGCAGATCGACGGCCGTGGCGGAACTGCCTGCTTCCCTCCGCAAGGAACTGCACCAAGACTGTGCCAGGGCTTACCTCGGACGACAGTGGAACGCAGATGGGTATTTGGCTGCTGTCCACTGCAAGAAGGCGCTGGAATTTACCCCGAGCGACCGTGAGGTGGAGCTCACGTACATCAAGGCGCTTCGTGCAGCCAAGCGGCAGAAACAAGCCAAATGGCAGGCGGAGCGGTACAAAGAGAGCTACCCCGAGCATGAGGTCGATGTCCTGCCGTTTTTGAATGGAAGAGGAACAACTTCACGCCGCACCTTTCGTCCGTCGCGGTCGTCAGAGGACTCGAGCGAGAGTGAAGATACAGACGAGCCGCATGGCGAGCAGGAACGCACAGACGCTGCGGAGGAACTACCTACTGAGGACGACGGGTTCTGGACGGGCGGCCTTGTGACCGGCACGCCGGTGAACTGCGACGTGCTTCGCCGATACATTGGCTACTGCAACGTGCAAACGGACATCAAAGAGGCGACTTTCTTCGGGAAGAACGACGCCTACATCGTGGCGGGCAGCGACGACGGGCGGGCGCTCATTTGGGACAAAGCGACTGGAGAGCTAGTCAACGCGATCGAGGCCGACGCGGATATCGTGAATTGCGTTCAGCCGCATCCGATCGACGCATGTCTTGTCACCAGCGGGATTGAGAACGTGATTCGTGTGTGGACACCGACTAGCAGCGATGAGAGTACCCCCACTGGAACCGAATTGGAGGAGATCGCTGCGCAGAATCAGAGCCAAATGGATGACGTGGCCGAGTCCTTTGAAGGGGCCATGCACAACATGGTGCGTCTGGTTTTCCAGTCGGGGGGAGAGCATCAAGGCATCCAAGAGTGCGCGACGAGTTGATGTGGGTGGGGATCGCGACGGGGACGACTACCGGTAGGCAGCAGCCTAATGGGGTATCATTTGCGAGTGCTTGTTGATTATTCGGAGGGGTTGGACGCATATGGCTTGAAATTGCAGGAAGGCGCCTTGAGTGTGTGCGTGGTTTCCTCTAAGGTGACGGATTCTTTCTGCAGGTCTCCAGCACTGCTGCCGTATCCAAGATCTGCAGTTTTGCAGTCCGCGACTTCTTGGCCTCGTCGTATTCTTGCAAGGCGTCCATGATCTGCCGCAGGACCTCGCGAGTCAAAGCTGCCTCCTCCATGTGACCGACAGTGTCCTCCGCACTCTCGAGCTCCATACCAGGATCACTGAAGCGTTGCGGACCCACCGGGCTCTCTTGATCCGCCACACCAGCAGTTTGGCAGTGATTACAGCAATGCTGTTCATTCACATAATGCTGCAATGCTTGCTGGAAACCCGCCTCTAGCATCTCCAGTTTCTTGGCCGTGGCTTCCTCCAGCTGCTGGGCTTTCTCGGTGTATTTGCGTTCCAACTCGCGCTTGTCCAGTTGGAGCTGCAGCTGGAACTCCTGTCGTAGCCGCACGTACTCAGCGTTCACCGCCTCCGTGACCTCCGTGTGGATCTTTGAGGGCTGCGAGTTCCCTCCGCCGTCGCTACTGCCGTTGCCGGTGCTGTTCGGACGGCGAGTGAACGGACGGATGGACTTGGACAGCGAGAACAGCGGCAGCGCCTCGGCTTGCGTCCTCGCGTAGAGCGCATGCAACTGGTCCAGCTGGATGCTCTGCTCTTCCTGCTTGAGCTTACTGGCCACGAGTTGGTCCTGCAAAGCCTGGCTGGTCGTTGCCATGTCCCGAAGGAGCACAGCCACCTGCGGATTGTTGTATAGCAGCGACTCCGCTTCCAGCTCGGACGCTTCGCTGTGTCGACCACGTGGACTACCTAGGCCTTCTTCAGGCTTGTAAGTTGAGTCTTCGCTTGCGTCTGGCTCTGCTAGCGACCGAAGAAACCGCAGCAGCACGAACTCGCCGCCGTGTGCTCTTCTGGCTGCCATCTTGACGTGAAGTTGCTGGAGTGAGCACACGCTTTCCCCGTCAATGGCATGCAGGACGTCGCCGACCTGAACCTTTCCGCAGGCTTCGGCCGGCCCGACATCCGTGTGGTGAAGTCTGCGGAACGACTCCACGACCACCACGACACGAGAGCGTGCATCGTCTTGATCATCCAGTCTGCTAAGACCCATATTCAAGCCAAGGCCGTGTGTGTCAGCTTGTAGCAACACGTCCACGAACTGCAGAGGTCGAGGTCTTCGCGTATGGACGCGAGATTCACCGTCGAAGCCTCCATCGCCGTCTGCTTCGTCTGAGGCCACGTCGACATCAGGAAGACACCGGTACGACACCTCGTACTCTTTTGGCTGGGGACTCTCCTCCTCCGTCGAGTTAGCCGGGCTTTCGGCTGCTTTCACCAGTGGAAACAGGTCATCCGGCTCAACATCCGCTTCCGCAGGTAGCGCAGTAACGTCAGTGCCTGTGGCAGATCCTCCGCCATCCTGTTCTCCCAGCCTCCTTGATTCTGGCATCAGGTCCATATCGCTGCAGCCCATAGCTTCGCTTCCCGCCTTGCCGTCCTCACCTTCCGTTTCGAGCTCCTGGTTCGGCGGTGGCGAGGAGCGACGCCCGTTCCCCCACTCCATAGCCGACCGAAGATACGCCGCCATGCGGGCGGAGTTCGGCTTGGCAGCGAGTGCACTGGCGTCACGGGGCGACACAGACGCAGACACGGGGGCTGTCTCCGCCTGCTCCATGCTGCTCTTGTGTGGCGGCGTCGAGGGTGGCGCGGAAGCGCGCGTATCAGAGCCCCTCGCGCCGTCCAACGCCATCCCTGGCTTGCTGGTTGATGGACAAATAAGATTCAGGATCGCGGCGTTTCGCCCATTAGGTTCGCATCGAGAGCGTAACCTTTCCACGTAACCGAACTTTATGTCCCAGCTCGGCACTAAGTGCGCTTAAAACTCGCAGCGTATCCGCAGCATAACGCACGAACACTAACGAAGATGGCGCCGTTGGGAGAGAAGCAGGTTTACATGACGATCCAGTCGGACTGGAGCGCCAGCGACGAGGACTCCTGCTGGCTGGACGTCTACGAGCGCACGGTGCAGCTGCTGCCGCCCTCAGACCATGAGTTGGAGCAGGAGCAGCGGCGAGCGGCGGGGGTCCAGACGCGAGCCAGCACGCAGTTCCAACTGCCCACGGCGGAGAAGCTGGACGCCCAGGCGTCGCTCTCTGAGTCGCTGTCGGCTGCGCATCAGGCGGAAGTCGTGGCTCGAGAGGGCTCTTGGATCGATGTGCGTGCCAGCGTATGGTCCTCAGTGGGCCAGAAGCAGGAGGAGGAGGTGCGCACCGTGTTCCAAGCGCCCACCGAAAGCTTCGACGTGCCCGTTGTGGGCCACTCCGAAGCCGATGGAGCTCCGCCACCGCCTCTCCCTCAGCTCCACGCGCTTGACGTGTCCAGTGACGAGCGATTCGTGGTGGTCGGGGGCTCCGACGGCGTCTGTATGCTGTGGGACTCGGAGAAACGCACGCAAATGCTGCCACTCGTGGGCCACGTGGCCGACGTCACCTGCGCGCGCTTCTTCCCCAGCTCGCAGGTTCTATTGACCGGCTCGCTGGACTTCACGCTGCGGATCTGGGGTGTGCGAGGTCGGTGCGCAGCTGTGCTGAATGGCCATCTCGGTGGCGTGGAGGACGTGGCCGTCCTGGGCAAGGGGCGGAACGTGCTGTGTAAGGAATCCGCTTGGCTTGACGTTCCTATTGCCATGACTCTGCTGCTACAACGCGACTGACTGTCCGCTGATTGCTGTGGCTTGTTGGTTCTGGCCGCTTTGGATGCAGCGTGCGGGACCGACGGACTCATCCAGCTCTGGAACTGTGGCACCCAAGACGTCGTCGCCAAATGGGCCAACGACGACCAGAGCGCCGTGCACTGTCTAGCGGTGCTGGACGACTCGCCTCAGCAGCTATTCACGGACAGCGAGTACCCTCCGAGCGGTGACAACGAGGCCGAGACGGACGGAAAAGTGCTGTTCGCCGGACTGGACAACGGCGAGACGTTGGGTGTCGACGTTCGAGCTCGAGGCGCGGTACGTTCTGTCGCCTGGGCGTCGTCCGCCATGAGAATTCGTTCCTAAGCCTGGAACTGTGTCCCTTTGAGCAGGTACTGAGCGTGGACGGCTTCGGCGGCTCCATCCTCTCGTGCGCCTGCACCGCTGCCGACTCGGCGTCTCCCTTGCTGCTCACTGGGAGCGAAGACGGCCTCCTCACTGTGTGGGACTTGCGCCAGACCAGGTGAGCACGCAGCCACCCAGTCTAGCTGCGTCTGCCAAAGCGAGACTGCCCAGTACTGACCGCTCTCCCGTGTCCTAGCACGCCACTCCACGTGTTGTCGCGCAGTTCATCGCCGATTCACAGCATCGCCGTGCCGCCTTCAGCTCCCAACTCAGCCACGGCCAGTAGCGTCTGGACCGCTCACGGCGACGGCGTGTGCAGCAGCTGGAGCGGCCTCGTCGCTGGCTCTCCGCATGTGGCCTCAGAGCTGACCGGCCCTCTCTACGATGCCGTGCGTAGCGTGGCAGTCGCGCGCCACAGCGGCCGCGTGTTCACCGCCGGCCGCGACGGCCGCCTGCGCGAGTACATCCCGCACTTCCTCCTGTAGGTTTCGTCCGTCTCCATCGCCCCGATGCAAAGCCACAGCTTCGGCAGGTCTCCAAGACGCTGTGCGGGCGGTGAGATGGATCTATTTAACTCAGAAGCAGAGCGGAGTGGAGCGAGTGAGTGATGTGGCGGAGCCTTATTGATACAAAAGCGTCCCTTCCTCAGACTTGAGACGCAGTGCCGGGTGACCCGAAGAGCTCTTTGCTCTCGCGTCGCACGAGTTCCACGCCCGAGACGGAGCTGAGCGGCTTGGCTCCTTTAGCCGCCACGATCCTCGAGTCCCTCATCTGGAACTCCGGGACGCTGTCGCGCTGCTGCTTGTGTGTCTTGCTATTGCTACCTGGAGCCTGGACGTGGCCGCCCCGCTCCATCTCGGAGCTGGACGTGGGCACGCGCGAGTAGCCCTTGCCGGCGAGCGCCCCATCGTCCGCCGCCGAGTGCTTGATGAACGTGTAGAAGAGCATGCCGCACGTGGCCACCACCAGGCCGAAGACGTTGACGGGGATGAGCTGGTCGCCGAAGATGAAGACGGCCAGCAGCACCTGCGTCACGTCCTTGAAGCTGCCGGCGATGCCCAGGGACAGGGCCGACGTCTTCTTGACCAGCAGAATCTCAATGAAGATGAGCACGAAGGCCAGGCAGCCGCTGATGAAGATGAACACGAGCGACAGCAGCAGCAGGTTCGAGTCCAGCACGAAGCGCGACGTCACCACGTCGCCGGCCTCCGAGTACAGCGCGATGGGCAGCAGCCCCAGCGCACTGGCCGGCGAGATGTAGTACACCACGGCCAGGATCTTGTTCCGATGGCGAGTGCTGCTGCCGCCGTCGTCCATGGCCTGCAGCAGCGACTGCGTGAGCACCCAGCGCAACGTGCCGATCACGGAGGCCGCCAGCACCAGCAAGAAGCCGCGCAGTACGAACTGCGCCGAGCCGTAGCTGGCCAAGGCGATGCCCGACGAGATGAGCGCGATGACGGCGAAGAGCGGCCAGGACGGCCGCTGGTGCCCCAGGCACACCGAGAAGAGCAGGTTCCACACGTTGCCGCCCGACTTGACCACCGTGTAGAAGGTCACGGTGATGTAGAACAGCGACAGGTTGGACAGCATGATGTCCAGCGCCGTGCAGAGGCCGATGGGCACCGCCAGCTTCCAGTACACGCGCGAGGGGAGAGCCAGCATAGAGGAGGACGCCGCACCGCCGCTCCCACCGCCGCTGCAGCAGCGGTCGATCACGCGCGAGAGCAAGCACTTGACGAACATGTTGACGCACGTCATGGTGGTCGCGAACGGGTAGCCGCCGTCGGCCCACACGCGCAGGAACCACTTGTTGAACAGCGTCATGCCGATGCTCACGGCGTACCAGAGCACCACGTACACGCTCACGTCCAGCGCGTGGAGCGTCATGGGCACACGCAGCGTCAGGCCCAAGACGCGCAGCCGCCTGCCGCGCCGGAGACGCGTGCGCTCCAGGTACAGAGCCAGCAGCCGCAGCGCCAGCGCCAGCGACAGCATGGCCGAGCACGTGGCCACCAGCGCCGCCGTCTTGTCCTCGTTGGCGGCGCCCGAGGCGCTCGCGGCCAGCGCCAGCGAGCTGTCGAGGTCCCCTTCCTGCGCCATGAGCTCGGGTCACGACCGGTCGATGGAAGGCGGAGTGAGGGGTGACGATGAGGAGGGCGACTTGGTTGACGGTAAAGTTTACGGGAAAGGTGGCGGCTTTAGCAGGAGCGCGGGAACAGTTACACGGCTGAGTCAGTTTTGCCGGTACCTGTGACCTTTTGGGCGGGGGAACAACACGTAAAGTTCCTGGTCCAAATGCCTTCGCAACGTCATTTTGTTACAGAGGCGGAGTGGTGAGGTTACGTTACTGCAGAGTGTGCCTCATTGGTTTACAGCTTGTTAATTTGCCGCGTGAAACGGATTAAAATTTGGACGGAATAGGAGGGACTCATCAGGGATAGGGCACGCTTGTTCAAGTTCTCGAGAAGCAAACCGACACCGCAGGCTGTGGCCCACATGAATGCCGGCAGAGGAAGGAGCGCACCTCCAATCGCACCTCAGCAGCAGCGTTAGCAGCAGTGTTGCAGCGGATGAGCGTGGTGTGCGCTGTTGGGCCGCAGGGTGGGCTCCATTTGCTGTAGTCGCACAGAAGGCCTGTGTCTCTGGTCAGCAGCGTCCGAGTGTGACGTGGCGGGCGGCGGAAAGGGTTGCCTCGGAACACACGTCGATGATTGGCTCCACATTTCGGACCAAACGAAGCCGGATCCGAGTATTTTACACGCGGCTAGGTTTGTCACTTTGGTTCACGCCAGACGTGTTTGTTACAAAAGGTGAAGCGTTTTACGGATATGATGGACGCAAAATGTTGAGCAGCACCTCGTCAGACAGCAAAACGTTTAGCTCTGTAGCGCAATGTCGCCGTGATGGCCATGCTTCACTTACTGTATTGGTTCATTACTTGCTGCATTTGGGCGCTGGCATGTGAGCAGCTCCTCGGTGCGGACAAGGCTATCTGACTGTTTCAGTAGCTCTCGCACTGTACATCCAACAGCACGGATTCTCAGCTGGCACATTCATTCCAAGGGTGAATAGAGTGATCTAAAACAAAGCTAAAGCGCCTGGAGTTAGCCCGCTTAAAATGATATGGTCAAACTCCACAAACTATTCTTAACTAAGTACGAATCTGCAATAAATGATAAATTGGACAAGACAGCGTCGCAATAGGCTCTTTAACTTTAATTTGGACCGTCAAGAATCGAAGCTCGCCTCGTACTTAGCCGCCGCGTTCTGGTGGTCTCCCAAGTGGTCTTCGTGCGACCTTCGCGTCACCTTCCGCGGCGAGTGAAGGAGAATCGAAGGGGGAGAGCGAGCGAGCCATCGACAGCCGCAAACATCGCGAGGAGCTCCAGCACAAGCCTAGAAGGAAGGACGAGATGGTGATGGCTAGCGGGCGGCAGGCGGCGGCTCTGTGCGGCGGGCGTCTGGTGCAGACCCAGCGCCCTAAGGCGGCGGCTCTGGCGCAGACGCGGTCGTTCTACACGGTGTTCGAGAAGTACCTGGAGGCGAACAAGCGCTACGGCTGGAAGGGCACGCTCTGGAAACTCTACAACCCGGGCGACGTGAAGTTCGGGCGGCTCGTGGGCGAGGACGAGAACGGCTTCAAGTACTACGAGGACCCCACGGAGGTGTACGGCCAGCACCGCTGGACCGAGTACCGGGTGGACTCGTGGGCCGAGGTGGAAGGCACGCTGATCCCGCCGCAGTGGCACCTGTGGATGCACCACCTGACGGACGCCAAGCCCGGCGAGCCGGCGCAGGACCCGGCCAACTGGGAGAAGCTCGCCATCTGCGCCCACTCGGACGCGCCGTTCGCCAACCACGTGGGCGAGCACGTGCCTTACTACCCCAACAAGACGCTGTACCGCTCGCGCGGCTACAACCTGGGCAGCCTGGCCATCAGCGCCGACGAGCCGGACCAGTACTACCTGCAGCCGGGCCACCTGCGTCGCACGCGCAAGCGCAAAGCGACCTACTTCGACGACGTGGACTACAACAACCCGGACGCCCCTGTCGCCAACAGCTCCGAGTCGCTGCGCGCCGCCGACCTGCCGTAAGGAAGGAAGGAAGGAAGAGGGCGGTGTCTGGCATGAGACGAAGGTAACAGCTTGAGCTGCAGAGGCCGACGGACCTCCTTCCTTGTCGCCGAGGTGTTGAAGACACGAGGGGGGAGAGGAAAAGAGCAGCTCACAGATTGAGGAAGGAATTAAGGCAGGAAAATCAAAGAAAAACAAACGGAGACGAGCGTCAACATGGAGGAAGCAGCAGGCATCGGCCGCAGGGAAGGCGAGTGGTTTGCTTTGGTTTGGGCTCGAGCGCTGGCTCGCGCCGCTGCTTGGCCAGCAGCTCACGGCTCTCAAGACGCCCTCGCCCTCGTATTTCCAACGCACTAAACGCAAGCTTCTCATTACTTTACCCCTTGTCCATGCATCCCAAACACGCCACTCACTGCTGCACTCGAGCTCTCTCTCTCTCTCTCTCTCTCTCTTGCTCTAGATGGCCACCTCGCTGCCTCCGCCGTCCTTGGCCTCAATGAGCGCGATGAGTGAACCGGAGCGCGTGGTGTTCCCACTGTCCGTGGACGTCGTCGACGCGCGCTGCGTGGAGTGGTCCTCACCGTAGTCGCTTTCACTTGCGCTCGACAGTGACTGCAGCATGGGCAGCTCCGACACATACGACCCGGGCTCTGCCGCTTCCATGGGCGGCAGAGGGGCCATAGGCGGCGGCGGCGGCGGCGGCGGCCTCCGGTGGCCCGAAGGTTCAGGGCGCGATGCCACAGGCGACGTGTAAGTGGTCGAGGATGGCGCAGGCGACATGTGCGAGGCTGGAGGAGACATGCTCTCGCCCGCGAGCGCCGGGATGGTGTCGTAGACGGAGCCTGTCCGCTTATTGCGGCCGACCACTGCTGCGTCCGGATCCATGTTGATGTCAGAGCTGTCGTCCGCCGGATTGTGGCTGCGAATAGGCTCCGACATCTCCACGACGTGGTCCATTTCCACGGTGTACGCGGTGGACTGGGCGTTCGTAGCCGACTGGAGCTCCTCATACTCGTCCGCAGACGCCAGCGTGCGACCACTAGGCACGCGAGACAGCTTGGTGGTGCCTCCGCGGCCGCTGTTGGCTCCAGCCAACTGCGTGAGGCGAAACGTGGTGCTGCCAGCGCTCCGTGTGGACGGGACCTCGCTGTCGTTGGACGCGCGGTACTGGTAGGCGAAGCCGCCCATCTTGCGGTTGCTGGAGCTGGGACTTACGCCGCCCACGGTGTTGAACACGCTGCTGTCGCGACTGCTGCTGGTGGACGCGCTGTACGGATTGTGGCTGGAAGCGCTCGACCGCACGGACGAGAACGCCGACGACCGGATGCTCAGATCTCCGCCTTTACTGCTGGATGTGAACCGCGCAGTCGGTGGCGGTAGCTCGATCGACATCTCCGGCATCCCGAGCTCGCGTTGGTCCTGTGCAAATCCGCGGCCGCCTGGGCCGGTGAGACCTGCCGCCGTCCTCCCGGCCGGCGCGCAGTCGGATTGCCGGTTTAAACTGCGTTTCTTACGAGAGCGCAGGAACAAGAGCACCGCCACCACGATGGCCAAGACGCCCACGGCGATGCCGATGGACAGGCCGGCGCTGCTGCCGCCGCTGGCGTCGCTCCCGTCGCTCGTGGCGCCCGTCGCGGTCTCCGGGGCGGTGGTGGTGCTCGCGCTCGCGCTCGCGCTGCTGGCAGTCGTCGTCGCGGGGCTGGAGGTCGCTGGAACGACCGTAGCCGGCGACGAAGAAGACGAGGAAGAGCTGGCGGCGCTGGACGACGCAGAGGCCGACGCTGCAGACGAAGCGGAGGCGGAGGCGGAGGAGGCGGAGGCGGACGTAGACGACGACCCGGACGTGACGGAGTTGATGAGGCTGTTCACCAGGTCGTCCGTGCTCACGGTCGACAGCTCGGCGACGGTCCGCATGGCTGCCTGCCTGGCTGGCTTCCCTGCTTTCGCTGGCCTTTAAACCTGGAATCGCCCTGTGCTGGGCTTCCGAGCGCGGGGAATCGAGCGAGTGCGGGCTGAGGGTCAATGGCAGCGTGCGCCTTCGGCGGTGGCTCGAGTGCAGGGAGCCAGCGCCTTTACGCGGCGGAGCTGGCGGAGCTGGCGGAGGTCCCATCTGGCCGAAGCGGAGGCGGCTCTCCGCATGGACTTGATGCAGAAACAGCCGCTCTCTCCCCCGCTCCTCTGCCCGACAGTCCCCTTTTCGCTGTTGGCGCGAGGGGACGAGAGACCGGCCATGCGGACTCGAGAGATCTGGAACCTGGAATTCCTGGCGGGATCCTGGAAAGACGAGGCGCCGCTAGAAACGAACATGGCACCATCGGAGGTCTCCCAGGTTCCAGGGCGCGGCTATCCACTTTCGGGGTTCTGACACGTACCGTACTCTTGAAGTACGCTATCTGGAACTTTCGGACCCACCAGGTCTCCACAATCCGACACGGTCGATCGTTGCTGGCGAAACCAAGGGAAAGGAGCAGGAGCAGCAAAGCAAAGCAAAGCAAAGACACGTTTCCGGAGCCACTTCTCCCCAGAACGCAGCGAGTGACTGGCGCTTCCTGGCGCAGACCCGTCTCTTGGGCCGTGAATGCCACGCACTGGAATGCTGCCAGCCCCAGATAACTGATGTCCACGTCAGTTGGGCTGCGTTACCTCTGATATCGCATGAATACTTACAGCCTGGATGTATTCTATCCTACAGGTAGCTGTTTCCTGTCCTCCAAATCAGGACATCCATAATAGAAGTTCAAGTGAGCTGTGTATTGCCAAAACAGGGTAGCGGACCAAGTGAATGACATTATCGGGTCAAACACGCCGATCCTGAAGCCAAACCTATCCATGCACTACTGGCCTGCTGGCTGCGAACCGCCGGCGAACATGCGCGCGTGCTCGATGCTGCCGTAGCGCACGGGCGTGTACTCGCTCAGGCGCTGGGTACGACGTCGGCGGGCGTGCACCTTGAGCATCCAGGCGCCGAGCAGCAGCAGCACGCCGCCCGCTGTGGCCGCCACGAGCGCCAGCGCATCTGTGAGGCGGGTGCGACTGCTCGCAGTCACCTGCTTCTCGCTCGCCTCGGCGATCGTGGTGGCAGTGGTGGCAGTGGTGGCGCTGGTGGTGGAAGCTGCAGCCGCCGCCTGTTGCTTGCGCATGTAGTGCTCGTTCTCGGCGTCGATGCGGCGGCAGGATGGGTGCTCGACGAGGATTTGGGTCGAGCAATTGCACGTCGCGCCGGGACCCTGCGGACACAAGCCGTAGCCGCTGCAGTACGCCGTGAGTGAGCCATCCTTCACGCCCTTCTGCTGGGGATACACGTAACTGCCCGCTGACAGCCAGCAGTGGTCGACCGAGGCCTGCTGGTACGGCGACAGCGCCACCGAATCTTCCTCTCCGCCCTTGACGCCTTCATCCTTGTCGGCAACTTGTTTCTTGCAAGACGAGCCAGCGTACGCTTGGCGGACGGGTGGGAATGGCACGGCGTTGTAGTACTTCTCCGGGTTCGAGAGGCAGCCGTCGTCGTTGCCGTCGACTGCGCAATTGTACTTGGGGATCTCGCCCACGCCCGAGCACGTCCCGGCGTCCAGCGGCTTGTAGAACTCCTCAATGCGCTCGTCCATCCAGCGCGCACGATTCAGCACCGAGTCGCTAAGATCCTCCACTCGTTCGGCGTACGTGCCATTGCAGGTCTGCAGATCCACAGCAGCGCATTGCACCACATTGGTGCGCCAGTCACCGCCGCGACACTTGGCCAGTTGGCGGTGCACGGGCGCCGCGCTGGCGTCCAGGAACTTGGTGATGGCTTCGTCACTCCAGATGCCGTAGACCTCTGAGTCTGCTTGGCTGGGGTTGGCGCCACGCAGCGTCTTCCAGCGCTGGATGACGAGCGACGCAAGCTGCGAGTTGCACATCATTCGCTTCCAGTAGGTGTACTGCGGGAAGATCCAGTCCTTGAAATTGCGACGCGCGCCGTTGCCATAGGCCAGGTTGAGGTCCCACACGGGGCCGGCGTTGATCGGTTGGTCGCGGTCCTTGAAGAAAAAGGTGCTGCGACGGTAGGCGTCGACGTTCAGAGACATCTCCGTGTGCAGCAGGTAGTCGGCGAACGAGCCCAGGTCCAGATGCTTCTCCAGCTCCAGCGGAGTCGTCATGTTGTTCCAAAGCGTGCGGTAGAGCTGCGGCAAGAAACCTGTACTCGGGTCCACGAAATAGTCGCGCATTCGCTGCGACAGCTCCGACCCACTTGGATGCGCGAGCTGCGGACGTTCACCCATGCCGAACTCGTTCTGATACTGGTCCAATACCATGTTGGGCGAGTACGAACCGTAGCTGGGCGGGTCGTTCTGCCATGCCCAGCCGCCGGTCAGCACTTGCGGGTCACGAGCGGCGCATTGCGCGTCCAGTGGCGCCAGGTTCACGCGGTTCTTGCCGTACGTGAGCTTCTCCAGCAGGAGGTAAATGCCCGCGTAGCTCGGTTCGCGCTGGGTCGGGTCTGTCTGCAGGAAGAGCGCCACGTGTCGAGTGCGTGGCGAGTAGCGGCCCGTGGATCGGTAGAGCCAATGCGCCAAGTGGTTGCGAAGTAGAGTGCAGTCCAGGAACGGCCCGTTCATCACGAAGCCCGTCTCCTCCGGCATCCCCAGGAACGCCGTGTCCTCCGAGAACTTGACGTTGAATTGGTGTTTGGGGAAGAAGAGACTCGTCTGGCCGCGGTAGTTGGACGTCGTACGCTCGTAGACGGCTGTGCGTGCGTCGCTGAGGCAATTGAGCGAGCCGTCGGCGTTGTCGATCACCTCCACGCGGGTGTGCACGGCCTCCTTGAGGCAGTCGGAGGCTGGATAGCGCAGCTGGTTGCACGTGGCGTCCGGGAAGCTCTGGTCCATCGCCGAGACGAGCACCACAGGCAGTTCGTAGCAATCTACACCACAGAACGGCAAGGCAAACGGCAGTGGAGTTAGGTACACGTTTCGGATCATGGTGGCAGCTCTAGGAGGCTCTGCAAGCTCCTGAGCGGCGCGTTGGGAGCGAAAGACACGTACCGAGACGCTGAGCATCTCCTTGAGGAGATGCTGCCGCATGCAGCGGCAGCAGCAGAGCCAGCAGAGCCAGCAGCGCGGAGAAGCGCATGTGGAGCGTCGGCAGGAGACTGGCTTGACTTGGATTGGCTGGAGACCGGAGACTTGAGGGGTTTGCAGGAAATTGCAAACTGAAGAGCAAACTGAAGAGCAAACTCAACTATCTCATGCAAAGGAAGCCGTTATCCGGTTAGCCCAAGGTGTATACCAAAGCATGTGCACGAAGAGATCCGCTTGTTAAACGTGGTCAAGCGCAGGGGTTTCTGCTTTTGCAGGTTGAAGTGAGTATACGCGTATACTTTGCATCTGAGAAAGGAGCAGTTGCGGAAACCCGGGCGCCTATTTGGTCGGTCGCGTTGTCTAATTGCTGGCGTAACGGGTCCAGTGATCGGGTGGTTGGGCTAACTGGTCTTTCCGTTGACGTTATTCGGCTACGGTCGCAAGAGATTCGCTTTCCGTTGTCCAATAGTTTGTCCAATAGTTTAACGAGTGTTCCACAGCGAATATCTTGCGCCTTCACCGGCACAGAAGCACCCAGTATGATAGTTATGGTAGCAGTCCGCCAGTCGTTGGGGAAGGTACATACACATGCATGCGTCTGCCCCACACGGCGCGTTCCAGTATCCCCCGTCATAAAAGGAAACGGATAGCGCATGCGCCATCTTTAAACTTCCGACCTTTGAGTCGGTCGCTCGACTGGATGGCTACACTTTGCGTTTCGTTGCAGAAATGTGCAATATTACGGTAGTAGGTGGTAAGCTCACCACATTTTACAACTGGTAGACCGGTGCGCATTTCGCCGCTCGACCGATCTCTTTTGACTCCCACGTAGTCAATCACGTCGTACTTATCTGCACCGCTTCGCGCTCACGGATTGGCCGAAAAGCAGCACCCGCGATCAATTCCGCCGCTGCCGCATCGCTGGCGCAGCATGGCCGCCGCCGACCAGCAACGCATGGAGCGCGAGCTGCTGGAGCGACTCAACGCCTGCGTCGGCGTCTCGGCGCGTCGCGTCTTCCAGCAGGAGGCGGCGCCTTCTCGCTTGCTGCAGCGGCCGCAGTCCGAGACGCAGCGGCTTCTCCCGGAGCTCTGCGGCTTCGTCGCCGCCTTAGGCCCGGCATCAGCACGCCCGCCGCCCATCGATCTGGTGCGTCGAGTGTTCCGTCATCCGCAGGCGCAATGGCTCAGTCGCAGCGCGCGGCAGAGCGGCGTGTCGGCGCTGGTGAGTCAGCAGCTGCTCCGTCTCGCCTCCACGACCAGCAATGGTGCTGCCAAGAATGGCGTTGCCACCAATACTTATTGCGAAGCGGTCGTGCACGTGGTCGTGGACGCTCTGCTCGCGCCCTGCGCCCAGCGACTGGGGGGCGCTCCGACCGCCTGCGCGTGGCTGGCCACGCAGCACAAGCCTCGCTTCCACGCCATGCCGTGCTTCCCGGTCTGGACGGCTCTGCTGCCGTTCGCAGCTCAGCTCGGAGTCCGCTACCCGAGGACCTTCCAGCGCGTGCTGCTTGTCCGCCGCCGCCCTCACGGTCCTCACCAGCCCGCGAACTGCGATTTCGCACACGTCACGGGTCTCTGGAGGCTGCTGGACGCACTGAACGCCGGCTCCACTCGCGACGGAGACGCTCCGGAGCCCGTCACGGACCTGATGGTCGCCGTTCTGCGCTTCATGACCACCGAGAAGCTCCTGCTCAGCGCCGACGGAATCGAGGCGGCGCTGTTTAACGACCTGCTGCTGGACAAATTCTTCTCCGGACTGCAGGAGTTCTCGTTCACGTGCTGGCGGGCGAGCGCCGTGGCCAAGCCAGCGCTACTCGGAGCGCTACTAGAAGCCCTGGAGGCGCCCGAAAGCCAGGCCAGCGCCGTCGTGACTCCTTCCGTTGCAATCTTCTCGGCGGTAGCTGGTGTTTTCGTCAAGAACTTGGCGTCGGAGCTCGCGACGGCGCTGATCAAGCGGCTAAAGGACGAAGACGGAGCCAAGTCGGGCGCTCTGCTGGCGTTCGTCGTGAGCTTCTGTGCCCACGTGGAGCTGGTGCCGTTGGCGGTGGTGTTCGAGCTGTTGGACCTCCTTCTCGATCGCTACAAGGCGCGCCTAACAGCAGCCAGCGCCAAGGCGGAACCGCAAGAGCGACGGAGATTGCTCTTCTTCGTCGTGTACGTGGCGCTGCACCGCCGCCAAGCCGTCGACAGTCTGCGCAACGACATCAGTGCCGAGTCTGCGCTCCCCAAGGAGCTTCTGGTGCAGTTCCAACTGCGAGTCTGCGGCGAAATCGAATACGAGGACCTCCACGTCGTCGCGCCTGTGCATTGGATGGCTGCCCTCTGGAAGCACTGGGTCTTGATGTCCGACGAGGATGTGGCGGCCTTCGTCGCCGAGGCTCAAGGTAGCGAACATGCGGATGACGTCGAGTCCCTCGAAGCAGCTTGGCGGGCTTGGAGGGCGCCATTGGTTCTCCATTCGACAGCCAAGACGCAGTTCCCTCGCATGCAGACGCTGCTCCGTCCTCATTGGAGTGTGGCCATGTCATTGACCGAGTCAGAGGACGATGAGGATCTCGGCCAAGCGAGGAAACGAAGACGGACTGCGAGCACTCGAGATCTTGAGCAAGACGAGCTCACGTTCGACGTGCTGCTGCTCCCGGACGTCATGGAGCTCGTGTGCTCCTTCATGAGTGCGAAGCGGCTCTGTCGCATGGCGTTGGTGTGTCGTGCCTTCGCTGAGCTGAGTCACCGAGCCACGCTCTGGCGGCCGCTGTACGTCCGGCTTGGTTTCGTTGGGGACAAACAAGAAGGAGCAGAGCCACCTGCACGCATCGAGTGTCAACACGGCGAGTTGTACGAGCACAACTGGCGATTCATGTACCGGGAGCGATGGCAAGCCTTGCGGAGACTGCGACGCCGGCAACGGCGACTTGTGGAGGCCCAGCAATCCGAGGAACAGGAGGACCAGCGAGCCAGCGACGATCGAGACATGTCACCTTCGGCTCCTTCGAACGCGTTCTCGCCGCAGCTGTGTTCGTGGTGCGACTGCCATCGCATGCTGAGCACACGGAGCGATCTGACAGCGCACAGAGCGCTGCACAGACGGCTCACGTGCCGCGAAGCCTCCTGTCGAGCTTCCTTCACCGTTGCAGCCAAGTACAAGCAGCACGTTAGGCAGGCACATCTTGATCAGAGTGCGGTGAGCAGTACCAGCAGCTCGACGAAGGCTGAAAGCGCCCAGGCGCGACTGGCCTGCGGCTTCGAAGGCTGCACGAAGAGCTACACGTCGGCGAAATGGCTGGCATCTCACCGTCAGCAGAAGGGCCACGTCCTCGACGATAGCATAGAGACAACTCCAGCCTAGGGACAACTAGCTGGTTGGTGAGTCACGCATCTCACCAAGGATGTCCGGCTTCAAATGGCCACTTGAAGGCCACTTCAACCTGAGCACGCCAAACCTCCTGCTTTGATTGGCCTTGAGGAGTAAGAAAAGCTAAAATGCCAGGGAATAAAAGCAAGGGGCCATTGCGGCCGTACGTACGTGTTGCCAGCCTCATCTTCTCGTCTTGTGGTGCCCCGAGTGCTCGAGGCTTCCTTCTTCTAGTCCATCAACGTGTCAGCTCTTCGCTAATCGGGCGTGGCTCGGCTCGACTCAGTACGCGCGGAAGTCTTTGAACTTGTTCTCAATGTCCTCCTTCAGTTCCGGATCCACAGCGTTGCGCACGCCAATGAGCGCCTTGGCCATCGCCTCCGAGGCGCCGATCATGGGCCGAAGCACCGCCACGGGTACCGCGCGGATGACCGAGCGCACGTAGCCCTGCGAGCCCGTCTTCTTGTACTCCACTAGCGGCACCGCCACGATGGTCTTCGCGGCCACGTGGAGCTCGCGCGCCAGTGAGTCGTAGGCCTGGCCGAAGCCCTCGGCAGCACTCGCTGGCTGCTGCGTCAGGTACTGGCGTCCGCCAATGCCGCCGCCAGCATCCTGCGCACTTCGAATGCCTCCTCCGCCCATGCGCCGCGAGTTGCGGGCAATGCGACTGCCTGCCTGTCGGTACTTCAGCTGCTTCCGTCGAAGCGCTGACGACGAAGACACCACGTCGTCCGCGTGCTCCAGAAGTGCCTGTGTGCCTTGCGCCACCTTCGAGGCCGTCGTGAGCGTCTCGATCGTCACCGACTTGAGGAAGCTGGACGCACCCTTCTTCAGCCCACGCACCAGCCGCCGGTCGCGTCCGTAGTGTTCCATGGGCAGCAGAATCAAGTCGGCCGCACCCGCGCCAATGTTCGCGAACGGACGCAGCGGCGGCATCGACACGCTGGCCACGCACTTGTGGATCTGATGCCGGGAAATGTCCTGCACCCACGACAGCAGCACCTGTTCGCCAAGCGCGGCCCAGCCGTCCAGTCCGCTCATCTGTACACGCCGCAGTACCAGCTCCATGCCTTCCAGCACGAACAGGTTGATCACCTCCAGGTAGTCTCCGGCGCGCAACGCCGCATAGTCCACGTGGTTCGGCCGGTAGTCGATCTTGATCT
>MBAC02001427.1:0-11594 GCA_001712635.2 Nothophytophthora sp. Chile5
TGGCGTGCTCTTCGCTCGCTCTCAAAGGCGCAGCGTATTATAGCGATGAACAACGGGGCTTCGGGGGATTCTCGGCACTTGTCGTCGGCGTCCTCCCGACGCGTAGCTGCAACAGCGCGCGTTGGCTGCCCTGAAAGACTACTGACCCCGCTGACGCTAGCGTTCACGACCGTCAACCACATCTTGCGCAATTCCTCCCTCTGCGTGGCTGTAGGCTGGCTGTTCGGCTACTGCTTCACTCTGGGCAACTTTTTCTCGGGTCATCCACCCGGTCAACAATCGTACGCGGCTTTCGGTGCCTCTATTGGCGCGTGGTTCCATGGCGTCTTCTCGGCGTGTGTGATAATGCTCATGGCCATGAAGCTGCTCCCCGAGCAGTTCGTGGGGGTCGCTGGTGCTCCAACTGACCAAGTGGCGACCGTCGGCCAGAAGTTGACGATCTTCCAGTGTACCGCCAAGCTGCTGCGTCGAATGACTTGGCACCTCGTATTCTCGTCAATCGCCGTTGTCGGCGGTGACTACGCCATGTATATGGTGCTGCCTGAGGAAGGACACCAGTACAAGCCAGGCTTGTACGTGTCAGCTTTCTGGGGCTACTACATCCTGGTCCGCGCCGACGTGATCGTAAGACAGATCTTCCGGACGGAGACCGTGCGAGGTCTAGCCCGAAGCGCCGTCAAGGCGAGTCAACGGGAACCTCGACAGCTAGGCGACCAGCCCGCCGGGAGGACTACCCCCGGCTTAATCATTCAGGCTCGAGCCAGAAAGCGACGAAAGCATCGGAGACCTTGGATGGCATCGCTGCGTCAATTCTTGCACGTTTACATCCAGAACCTGCCGGTCGTGCTCTCGTCGCTCGTGGCGGTCATCTACGTACACGTCATCAGTCAGTGTGTGAGCTTCACGGGGCAATGGGAGTTGTTGGCGCTTGCCAGTGGCAGTTTAGCACTCAAGCTGGCGATGCAAGAGCTGGTCAAGCGCCATCTGATGGCAGCGCGGCGTCTTGTGCCCAAGCGCGTCATGATCGCACTCGTGTCCACACCGACGATCCTCGTGGACACGCAAGTGCGGATGTTACTATTGCGGCTCCAGAATGTGAAATTGTCTGTCTTGAGCACTGTGTTGCTCGGAATCTCCGAAATTGCCGTGCGGAGTATCAGAGCCACGATAATGCAGAGGTATGCACATTCTCCCTCCGTAGTTGGAGCACCGCACGGATTGATACCAGAGCGTCGTGTGCGAGCATTAGTTGTGGCGCCAGTTACGAGATCGCCATCGGCGAGACAGATGACCATGTTCCAGCTCCAGGTCCACCCTTGGGACGAATCCGCTCAATCCTTGGCTCGGATTGAGACGGAGGCGCGGGAGCGAAAGATCCACGCGCTGCATGCGATCGAGATCTACGCCGACATGTACGCGGAGTTCATCGCGATTGGCTGTTCGTACGCCATCCTCTTCTTCTATTGGAACCACCCGCAGTTTCAGTTCGCGTCGCTTCTGAAAGCTGATACTAGTGGAGCTTCGCGAGGACAGCAACTACTGCCTCTTGGAGGGCTCCAGTTGGGCGTGGAAGTGCTCGTGGACTATATCGCGTGCTCGATCGAAGCTGCCCAAGGCGTGGAGTTTGCGAGTTTCGACCAGAACGACCCGTTCCTCGTGTTCTTCTTGACCATACTGTCCTTCTCCAACGTAGCCATCTCTGCTGGACTTTACATCCGTTGATGACCGATCTGCAGTGGAACGGCATGCACCTGGTCTCGCAAAGAGGAAGGGTGTCCGGCGGAGGCGATAGGCAAAGCAGATAGATACCCAGTTTGACGATCTGGCTGAAGGTGGGCGAGGGAGACACAAAGCAAAGACCGCTCCGACGGCTTCTGGTGAAAATGAGGGTGCGAGATCCAATCAGTCAGCGACAAAGATAGAAGTGATTGGCAGACCTTTGCGTTATTGGTATCAAATTCCTTTGAAGCATTCATCCAACCCACTTTCCTGAGCCATTCCACTGCCTGCTGTGGTCGAACGCTATCGCGATAGCTACATCCGCGGCACTCGGAGAAAAAGGCAGCTCGAAACTCAAAGCAAACAGCTCGTCGCAAAAGAAATAATGCACTTGTGCTCGGATCTCATATATCGCAATACTACAGCTAAATAATTGTTGTGGCGTAGAATTTACAAGAACAAGGAAACTTGGGGGTGCACCTGCTGCCGTTGAAAATACAGCCCCTGTAGTTTTCGTGTTCGTATGACGCATCATAATCAGATGCCGTTGTGGTTCGAACAGAAAAAACAAAAACGAGCGCCACGTGTTTCTCCGCCTTGACTGACACCTTCAACCCAAATGGCAGTTTGGATTTCGTGGCGGTCGATTCAGAATCGCAAGACAGAGCAACAGATGTATCCAGTCTGGAGTCAGCTGGGTACGAATCATAGAGTACTGCTGGGAGGACGCCATTATTCAAAAAGCTGTGGCTGTCGCTATTCAAATTCCGCCAGAATTAGTACCCCGTAACGTTCGACCAAAGCATGCGGTGCTTCGCCGTCCTCTCGCTGGCGTTGGCGGCTTCGCTGGCCTCGGCAGCGTCCAGCTCGTCTTCGGGCACTCCGCTCAACGGCTGGTACCCGTGTTCCCAGTTCACGTTCGCTGACGAAGGAGGTTCGGGCGACCAAAACGCCGAGTGCGCCGTGTACACCGCGCCGCTGTGCTACGCTGGCATCTGCGACGCTCCAGATTCGGTGGATGCAACGGTCGACATCTTCGTGAAGCGTCTGCCCGTGGTGTCGGGCGATCCCGATAGCGCAACGAATGTGTGGTTCATGCAAGGCGGGCCCGGTGCCTCCTCCACTGCAAGTAAGTGCCCTCCATTGACTACGATCAAGGTCAGACGCGGACTAACTTCTCTTGTGTCTTGTGTATCATAGTGGAGTCTGCAATGGTGGAGCTGCAATCTCGTCTCGATGGAGCGGTGAATGTGTACACGATGGACCATCGCGGCACTGGACGCAGTACGCTGTTCGACTGTGTGGCAGCGCAAGCCACGACCACTGGCTCCCCATGGGGCAACGGTATCAATGTGAGTGAGGTGCCTGCCTGTGCTCAGGCTCTAGAGATCAAGTATGGCAGTAACCTCGCGTCCTTCTCCATTACGACGGTGGCCACGGACATCGCGACCTTCATCTCTGAGTATTCCAACGGCGCTGACACCATCGTGTACGGCGTCAGCTACGGCACCGCCGTAGTGGAGCGGCTGATCCACTTGGCTCCACCCGAAGTGACCGGCTACGTGCTGGACGGTGTCGCCACGTCTTCGGGGTCGTCCGCTGACAAGGTCGAGTACTTTTCCAAGTGGGACGTGGACTTTGGCGAGGTAGGCGACGCCTTCCTCGCGCTCTGCGGTCAAGACAGCACCTGCAATTCCCGCTTCGAGTCGCGCAATCTGTCGGCCACAATTCAGGATCTGATCACGCAGTTCGACAACGAGCCAGACTCGCAATGCGCCTCGTTGCTGAGTAGCTGGAGCCCCGATGCGCCTGCATCATACCTGCTGCGCAGCACACTGGGAACTCTGCTGCAAAGCGCAGGCGCCCGCTCATTGATCCCCATCCTCATCTACAGATTGAACCGCTGTGCATCCAAGGATATCGACGTGGTGGCGTACTTTTTGTCGGCGTTGAACCAGTACGAGTCTTCCTCAAGCGAGGACAGCGCCTTCGAATCTACGCTGCTTTACTACCTCATCGTGTTCTCCGAGATGTGGGAGAAGCCGGAGCCTTCGGTTTCTGATATGCTGGCGCGGTTCACGGACACTAGAGCCTCGGGCGGCATGTACTCCACCATCCCGCAGTATTGCGCCTTCTCCAAGGAAAACTCGGCAGCTTGCAATGCTCTGGACTTCGGAGGCTACGAGGCCAGCAGCATCACGTACGAGCGCGACGAGTACTGGAACAAGGCAGCCACGATCCCGAGTCAAGCCAGTGTGTTGCTTCTGAGCAGCAAGTTGGATCCACAGACGCCACACAAGTTCGCGGAGTACCTGCTGAAAGCACTGGATGGTGACAAGAAGGACCTTGTGACCTTCGAGTATGCTACACACGGTACGCTCTGGAGCACACCACTGTCGGAAGACGACCCATACAGCGCGACTTGCGGGATGGAGCTGCTGGTGTCGTACGTAGCAAACGGTGGCGATCTGGGAGCTCTAGACAAATCGTGTGTGAACACTATGCCTGCGTTCGATATGACGCTGTCTACCACCTATCAGTACTACTTCTTGAGCACGGACGATGGATACGACGGGGTCTACGACAAGAGTTTGAGCGGGAGTATAACCGGTTCAAGCCCAGGGCTGGATGGCACCACGGCCTCGAGCTCAGGGATGAACAGCACCACCACTTCAAACACAGATTCCGGCAGCAGCTCGACCTACAAGATCATCTTCGTCGTCTTCGCCGTGCTTTTTGTGCTGGCGCTCGTGCTTGCTGCCTTCTTCGCCTTCCGGTGGTGCAAACTCCGACGTGAAAAGAGCCGCAGCACGCTGGAACATGTAACGGAGCCCATCGTGATCTCCACACTGACGGACGCTGCTTCGGCGTCTCATACACCAACCACCCCCTTTACCGCACAGCAAGGAACGTAGGGGCACAGGGTGTGTCACCAGATCGTTGGGGAAAGCAGCAAAAGATGCTTGTTTTGGCACTTGTAAGTACACACACATCATGTCAAACGAATTAGTTTTAACGCGACTCAAAATATGTCCAATAGGAAACAGGACAATGATGAAGTTCCTCAATCTGAAGAGCGAGCCGTCGCTGCACCAGATTGCAATAGCAAGCGACTTCGATCAAGCGCTTGGTTGGGTCGTGCTCAATCCCGTTCCAGTGATTGCTAATCGCTTGAGCCTTCTTCGCTGCTGCTGGATGCGAAGTCCATGTGTGGCAGAACGCAAGTCTTTCTTGGTCGGGTCCTGCGGCCTCTTCCTTTCTGGACTGGATGCACGGTTCGTCGACCGTGCTACACGTTGGCGGCTGGTACGAGGGGGCCGGGAACTTCAGCAACTACCGAAAGCCGGGGCGATTGACCATCCGAAGAGGGATCGCGCACAGACACACGAAGTTGGCGACCATCGTGTCCATAGCCACTCCCACATCTTGGGACATGGGCTCGCCGCACGTTCTCGGATGGAGAAGCTCACTTGATCACCGCGCGCAAATTTGCGAATGCGCGCTCAAACTTCAACCGCTGACGTCCGGTACTCTTCTTGGCTTTTTAAGCATAAAAGGCTAAATTTTGACTAAAATGACGTTCGATTATTTATTCTTCAATGCACTAAGCATAAAACCTGAGTTCCAGCAGAGGAGTTCAACGGTTGAATAGGATTGTCGTGGTCGCCAGTAGCGCACTCAGTTGTCCCTGTTCTTCCATATCGTCGCGTAGCTCCTCCATATCATCGGAGACGGATTTGCTCATCTTGTCCACTTTTTCACCCAGCGAGGTGCACAAGCGTTCTATGCGCGCCAACTTCTGAGCCAGCATTTGGCGTTCGCGACGCTCGCTCGCCATGACCACCTGCTGCTTCGCAAGCAGCTGCCGTAGAACAAGCTTGATCTCCAACAAGGACGCACTGTCGCTGATGCGAGGCAGGTCGCTCTCCGTTGGCTGTTCATGGCGAGGTCTCTTGCCCAGGCGACTCGGCCGCACTTGCGAGGCTTGACTGCTCGCTTGCGTGGTCACACGGATCATTGGCGCCACCGTATCGCTCGAATCAGTGGGGGCGCTCTCCACTGCAATGTCTCCCTGGCTGTCGTTGGCTGCCTCGCGGTGTCTTGGTGCATCTTGATGTGTCCTCTTCTGCTGGGTGGGCACGCTCTTTTTCTTCGATATGGCTTTCCCAATCGTCAGCACCTCGCGCACTTCGGCAGGGGAGGAGATTGCCTCCATCGGCTTTCTCGCCTTCAGTACTGCCTTGAAGTGCTTCTTCAGAGACGCGACGTCCCTCTGGGCGCGTTCACTGGGTGTCGCATGCGTCGCGCGATACCGCTCCAGCACAGATTCCCAGTCGGCCGGACACATCGGCTGCCCGTGCTGGAGACACGCCATCAGCGCCAGCGAATCCTCGCGACTGAAGTCTTCCGTGGCGGGAGTCTCCCCACTGCGTTGCTTCCCCGCGCGCATGTCTGCAACTTGAATTTTGCTTGGCTGCTGTCGAGGAGATGCGGGAATGCGGGGGCGGCGGAGCGAGAGGAAAGCAACGATCGCTTTAGAGAGGGGCAGCCAGCAAGTTGAAGTCAACGGAACGAAAACGGTAAATACCGGTATTATGGCGTCAACATGACGAAGTTGTCGGGTTGGGTTGTGCAGGTTCTGCGGTTGTATTAGATCAAGCAAGACTACATGCGCGCTTATTGTTGAACACCATTAATGGTGACCGCCACCATCGCCATCTTCACGTATTTGATGCTATGGATTGACCTGCATCGCCATCATGCGTGTAACCATTCGATGGTTCTGCTTCCTTTAGAAACAGATACCGGTATGTATTTAATAGGCTTTCTAAAATTTATAATCGCTCCCAATTTCCCTGTGACACATAATATATCAGTCAACCTCACAACCCCTCCCAGTGATTGGCGAAAACACTCATTCAGCAATATGTGATTGGTAGAAAAGACTATCAGCCAAAGTGGATTTTCCGCGAAACGGTTTTGCACTATCTTCTGAAGCGACGACCGGACCCATTATTAGCTTTCGAGCAAAGGAGCTGCTCGCATTCCCCCCCGTCTCTGCGTCGCCATGCGGCCGTCCCGCAAGTTCCTGCGCGTCCTGACGCTGCTGAGCTTCAGCGTGGGTGTGGCGCTGTTGGCGCTAGGGTTGCAGGTATCTCTGGCGGCGCATCTGGGCGCCAGCGCCGCGGCGCTCGCGGGTCTTGGCGGCTGCGTCGTGTTGCTCTCGGCGCTGGGCTTTGTGGGCGCCGGCCGCGAGAAGAGCGGGCCGCTCATGCTCTACTTCTTCCTCAACTTCTTCCTGGCAACTGGGCTTTTTGTGGCCTGCTACGCCGCCTTCTTCTTCCGGGATGCGCTCGAGTCGTGGCTCAAGCACCACTGGAGCGCCGCCATTCTGGCCGCAATGCGCGAGAAGTCGTGCTGCGCTACCTACGAGGCGACGGTGGAGTATCTGGAGCACCGCGTGCTGGTGCTCGGCATCGTGGGCGTGGCTTGCATTGCGCTGGTGTTGACGTCCATGTACTGCGTGGTGCGGATCGTGACGGTGCCCATCGTCATGAGGAACATGCTGTCGGTCATGAACGCCGTGTTCACCGTGTTCGGCACCGGCCTGTTCATCTACGGCTTGTCCGTCAAGACGCACGACGAAATGACCTCCGGCCAGCAGTGGATCGGTACGGAGTTCACATCCGTCGCAATGCTACCCATTGATGGCTCTAACCTCTCGATTGTCTGGTCTTGCAGCTGTCATCTTCATCGTCGTGGGCACGCTGGTGGTGGCGCTGTCCGTATTGGGCGTCATCGGTTCGCGCGCCAAGAGCCGCACGCTGCTGCTGATCGTACGCTCCACTGTCCCTCCAACGGCTCTGCTTGTGCCTTCTTGCTGATTTGCGCCTGCATCGTGTCTTGCAACAGTACATTCTGGGCCTCGCCGGCTGTCTCGCAGCACTCCTGGTCTGCTCCGTGAGCGCCTTCACGTTCTCCGACCACTTGGCCTCCACCTACAACGCCCACTCGAGCTCGTCACTGGCGTGCGACATCGACCTCTCGGGCTGCACCAACTGCACCGACGTGGCTGAAGACATGGTCGCGTGTGACGGCGTCACGCAGACCTCCGACGGCTACTGGGTCTCATGCGGCAACGCAACTTCGTCGGGCAGCCTGGATAGCAGCAGTTGCCAGACGGGCATGACGGTGCTCAACGCCGAAGCAGACCAGGGCTACGAGGCCAACGATGTACGTATCACCTAGGTATCGCTGCTCTGATGAGACGGAGCTAACGCTTTTTGCTCTGCGTCTTGTAGATCGCGGTGTGTGGCAAGTGTCCGGAGTGGTCTGCCTCCGACGTGCAGGCGTATCTCCGGGGCACGCTGCACCTCCTCGGACTCTTCGCGGTCGTCGTGTGCTTCTTCATGATCGTCGGCTTCGCTGGCGCGCTGGTCCTGCGACGAAGCCTCGCTGGCTACCAGACGGACTCGATCTAAGTAACTTATCCACAACGCAAGCTCCGGAACAGCCGCCATCCTGCATCAAGGGCATCCTCACACGAGCAATCCAATGCACAATTCAAAGTTCACCTTAACCTCCGTCGCTGGCTCCTCCAGCTCGCCGACGTCCGATCATTCTACATCGTGGCCTGGCCGTCCTCTGCTGCTGGATCAGCCGCTACTAACCGCATTTCCTACTTCTCGAGCTGCTCCATCAGTCGCTGGTTGACCTCGTCCGCCGCGTCGCGGGCCGAGAACGCCACCTGCGCGGCGTACCGCGCGGCCTCTTCGCTGTCTCTGGCTAACTGCACCGACTGCTCCAGCGTCTGCACTTCCTCCCGCAGGTTCGTCACGTCAGCCTTCAACGCGTCGTTCTGGGCGGCCAGCTCCTTCACGCGCTCCTCTCCAGCCACTTTCTCCGTCGACGCCGCGCGGCTCGCTGCCTGCTGCGACTTGGCGAGCGCCGCTTGAGCCTCAGCAGCTTCGGCTGCGAGCACTTCCTGCTTCTGCTCCGCAGCCACCGTCTTCTCCTGTGCGCTGGCCTGCTCCGCCACAAGTTGCGCCTTCAGCGCCTCGAGCTCTTGCTTCAGCGTCTCCAATTCCGCGTCCTTCGCTTCAACCGCACTCTCAGACGCTTCCAGCTTCTGCGTCAACGCCTCGCTCTCAGCCGCCAGCCGCTCGTTCTCCAGCTGCAGCTCTGGAGACACCACGGTCTCCACAACAGGCGAAGGCGCCGCGGCTGCCTCCTCCTCGGGGGTCTCATCCTCCGGAGACTCCTCAATCTCCTCCTCCGTCGTATCCTCCTTCAGAGCTTCCGTCTGCGCAGGTTCTGCCTCTTCCTCTCGTACTTCCGCAGCCTCCTCCACCGGCTCTTCCTCGTCCTGGGGGGTGTCCAGAGCTGCCACGGGCTCCTCTTCCTCCTGCTCCACCTCCTCTTCCGCCTCATCTTCCTCCTCAGCGGCGGTCTCCTCTTCCTCCGCCTCCGGCTTGGACGCTGACAGCGGGGGCGACGCAGTCTCAGGCTCCACAGCAGACAGGAAGGCGAACAGCTTGGAGCTCGACGGAGGCTTCTCCAGCGGCGCCGCCTCCACCGGTGCGTCAGCCTCAGTGATCTCATCGACCGGAGCCTGCTCCTCTTCCTCTGCCTGATTGTCTTCGATCGCAGCCTCCGCTTCTTCGGGCGTGGCTTCCACTGTCGGTTCCGGCTCCTTCGCTTGGATGGGGGCGCTAGACGCCGGAATCACCGGACCTGGGGTTTCCACGCTGGTCAGGAACGCCGCTAGCTTGGACGCCGACTTGGGTGCAGCGGGAACTGCCGCTGGCGCCGAGAACGCCGAAGGAATGCTCACTCTGGTCCGAGGAGAGGTCGGTGGAGACGACGGCGGGGTGTCCAAAGCCGCCGCCGTCGGGGTCTTGGGCGTCGACTGCGGCGCCGATGCGTTCGAAGACGTGGAGCCACTACGTGACAAGGCCGCAATCTTGCTGGACCACGAGCGCGAGCGCCCCGCCGGCGCGTCCTCCTTGGCCGTGGACGATGACGACGCGTTGCTGGCCACGCTGCTTCTCGTGGTGGCCGCAGAGCTCGCGTTCTTGTTGCTATTGAAGATGGACGGGATGCGTAGTCGCGACTTGGAGCCGCTGGTCTCCTCCACAGGCTGCTCTTCGTCGTGTTCGACGACCTTAGGCGACGCGCTGCTGCCGACGCTCGAGGTGATCGACCCGCGGTGGTTCGTCGCCGACTTGGACTTGGTCTCCACCACTGGCGCCGACGGGAACTTGTTCAGGAAGGAGCTCAGCCGACTGGAACTGTTTGCGTTGCTGTTGTTGCTGCTCGTGCTGCTGGTGGACGAACGCAGGGGGTTGGTGTCATGCGACGCGTTGTTACCGCCGTCAAAGTAGAACTGCGCCATGGCGTTAGCGGCCGGCGCATTGGGACGGAACTTCTTACGCAGCGCCACGATACATTCGGACACGGCCGTCTCGTTCACCTCGTCCAGTAGCTGCACCGTGGTGAAGATCTGGTGCTCCTCCAGCTTGGCGTTCGAGCGACACCACTTGATGAAGAACTGCACGCGCTCCAGCGCGTGGAACTTGCTCAGCTGACGCAGCGAGCGCTGCAGCTTCTTGGGCAGCTCGCTCTCCGCCTCGCGGTTGCCTTCGGTCACGGCGTTGGTCAGCAGACACAGCGCGCGGCCGTCCGTCACGAACTCGCACAGCGACTTGGTCTCCACGAGCGGCGGCGTCAGGTCCGTCAGGCTGCCGTGGGTCTCCAGCTCCTCGCGGATCCACTGGATGCACGCGATGGCCGCCATCTCTCTCGGTTGCAATGCGCGCTGCTTGCTTTACGCGCCGGTTTACCTTTGTTACACTTCTCCGGAAGCTGTCACTTTCCGCACTGTGCGTAATGTGCGCGTGCGGAAAAGAACGCCCTCCCCCCTTTCTTCGGGCCCAAGGGCAATCGTGTGCCTGAGTTGCATCCGGATACGAGCCGGATACGCCTATACCACGTCCGCCTCTTTCCTCTCTATGCCAGCCAGCCCCGAGCAACCGGCGAGGCCGAGCCAAACCAGAGAGAGACGCTGAGCGGGGGATAGACAGGATCACAAGCAAACCAACAACAAGTGCAGCGAACGGGGCGGACTGATGTGGCGGCCAAAAATTTACGGCGCATTTTCGGCCGGTGTGGCGTTGTAGTTGATCTGCAGAACACAATGCGTATACAAGGAGTGCACGAGACGTATACCGTTGCGGTGAGGTGTTGCTTCGTTAGAAACGTTTCACTATGTTGATGCAGACGTTTGCAGGATCAAGCGGGTAGAAGACCAGGTGGTCAGGGCTGCACGCGTTGCTTGTGCCAAACAGCTCGCTTCGTTGCCGACCTGGTCCACATGGCCATCACCAAGATGAATGTTTGTATACATGACCACTATCCGTATAGCGACCACGTCAGTCGTTGTTCAGCGCGTCAGAACCGATATGAAATACCTGTACCGGTAGATACCGTTTGCACGGCTCCAACCACCGCACCAACTGTCTAACTTTATGGCATCTGAGGTTTTTCAGAGGAAGACCATCACTCTTGAGCGACCCGCCCCCCTCGCGCGCGCGGATGGCGAGTGCTCACTCCGTTGGTTGATCCTTGGTGCGCAAGTGGAAACGAACAGGAGGAAGGGAAACCGAGCGGAAGCATGAGCTGGGAGAACCCGATCGACAGCGACACGGAGCACGACGGCGGCGACGAGGGCGGCCTGGGCCTGACGCCGGGCGCCAGCGTGTCCCAGGAGGACGCGTGGGCCGTGATCTCCAGCTACTTCGAGGAGAAAGGCCTGGTCCGTCAGCAGCTGGATTCCTTCGACGAGTTCATCCAGAACACGATGCAGGAGCTGGTGG
>MBAC02001432.1:0-16167 GCA_001712635.2 Nothophytophthora sp. Chile5
TTGCATTTGCATTTGCATTTGCATTTGCATTTGCATTTGCATTTGCGCCTTGTTTTGCGCTCAACGCCTTGTTTTGCATCGCGTTGCCTGGACGAACTGCTCACGTATCTTTCGAACAGCGAAAGGTGTAGCCATAGCGTTTTCACCCGAACTTGAAGATGTTACGCATGCCGTTGCCTCGATGGCATTCCTTCTTGCGAATCGAGATCCGACAATTAAGAGCACGCTGGCCGTGTGTGCGCTCATGTTGCGCATGTTGGGCGAGAACCGCCGTGCTCAGGACTACATGTGGCCGCAACTGTTTAGCGTCGCGCTCGAACAAAACCTCTCGGTCATGAACGGTCCGTTCATCCCGATGAAGACGATAAAGAGGAAGGCGTTGGCTTCATCTTGTTCCTACCCGTCCATGAAGATGAGGTTGTCGACGAGGTCAAGCTCCCAATCTATGTGGATCTTCGAACGTTGCCAGCAACTCCCCGCGTGGTCTCAGTGTCGTGCGTGGGTCTCATGGAAAACACGAAGCTCGCCTACCGGAGCCTCTCCGATGGATCCACCAGGAGAACCTCCACCCCATCGATCCGAGGCGCGAGATCTACAGGGCGGCGTCTCCGACACCCCCGAGTTGTACGTCGTGGAGTTCCAGCAGCCAGCTTGTGCTGCGTGTATACAAGTTGTGATCCGTATACATAATATACTATACATTGTATACTATTCCCGCCACAATGCATCAATTCTCGGAGGTTTCCGCTCAATCAGGCGCAATGGACATCACGAGCAGGTTGGAAGCGTGCGGCGACTCGGCGGCCGCGTGCGTCGAGCTGCGCGCGCTGCTGCTGGGGCTACAGCCCGCGGAGCGCTTTGTGGCTCTGCAGACCGCGGTCGCGTCGCTTGGATCGCGCCTCGCGCCCGTGACGCTCGAGTTTCTGGCGGAAACGGGCGATGCCGACGTCGCACAGCTCGAACTGCTGGATTTGCTGGTGCAGCGGGCGGCGCACGAGCTTCAGGCGCCGGCGGACGTGGAGCAGACGTCGCAGCTCCAGCAGACGCTGGTGACGTCATTTCATCTCGCGATCGCGGAGTTGAGCGCTCCAGGGCGGGCGGCAACCGACAGGATGCGTTGGCTTCAATGGAGCGAACACGTTCTTCACGCGCTGTTCGCCAGCGAAGCGCGGGACGAAGCGCTCCAGCCACAGGATGACGGGGAGAAGGAGGGGGGCAGACGCGAAGAAAGACGCTGGATCGTCTCCATCGCCAGTGGGCTGCTGCGACTGCGTGACGCACTCGAAGAGCAAGCCGAAGTCGCCGCCAACGAACCGCCGGATTTGAAGCTCATGACGCTCGTGTTCAAGGTTGCGGGGTGCTCAGCTCCCTAACGCTCATTTGATGGCCGCTGAAGCACGCTGATATGTCATGTGGACACTAAACTGCTCTGTTTGTGCTGTGTTGCAGAACCTGTCGAAGATGGCGACGGCCTTTGGCCACACGCTCGTCCTCGCCAGTTCATCCGACGCCGTCAACAAGCAGCAGCAGCAGGATGCGGACGAACCGGAGACCGACAGCTTCAGTGTGGACGACATGTTGAGTGCAGTGGTGGTCTCCATAGAGAGGAGCGCCGGGCGGTTGCTGCGCGCGATGCCTGAGCAGGCTACAGATGCGTCTGCAGTGCTGAGTGCTGGTGGGCTGAAGCTGCTACGCCTCTACTTGCGCGCCTTCGAGCGCCAGTTGGTCGCCTTTGCCAATGCATTGACGTGCGAGTTAGAGAGCAGCGTGCTGGCGCTGGTGAATGTGACGGCGACTCTGCTCTTCCTCCTTCGCAGGAGCGAGCCGCAAGACTCTTCGAAAGCAGACCAAGACGTTCGTCTCCTGCTGAATCAAGCGCTGGAGCTCGCTGAGAAACTGGCGGAGACCACAAATGACAAGGAAGGCAAGCAAGCAAGGCGGTTCATACTGACGCTGCTTTGGCACCCATCGGACGACATGCTTCGTGCGGTGGGGCAGCGCCAGCCAGCGGATATCGACAACAAAGACGTCGACAACACGATTCGCTGGGGCCACTTGCTGGTGCTCACGGCGTTTTCTGGATCGGGAGGCGGCGGCGCTGCTACAGAGGAGGGGACAGAGCACGAGGAGGAGGCGGATGACGACGCCAGCCGAGCTTTCGTGGTCTCTCAGCTGCTTACGCGCTATCGGGCGTGCACGTTGAGAGACCACGAAAGCTCGAACGCAGCGATCGAACTGTTCCAAGAGCTGCTGCTGGGCGCTCTCGCTAAGTTCGACAGCGTCGTGGAGCTGCAGCTTCTTCTATTGAAACAGACGCTGCATCCGGACTGGGTGCAGCGCACTCTTTGCTGGGAGATCTGGCGGGAGCTCTTGTGCTACTGCTGGGACGAAGCGCTTGCTGTTCAGGCGCTCGAGACGCTGCTCGCTGTTACCCAATGGGAAGACGATACGGACGCGGCTTACGTGCTGGCGCGCGGTGTCGACGACGAGCTCTTGCAGCTGATTGCTGCGGTGTATGCTGAGATGCCCGTGGGGCTCAAGGACGTCTGCTTGGACCAAGCCACGGCGGCCATCGACGCGATCTGCAGCGAAGGTCCGTCCCACCAGTTCACGCTGCGTATGGCGTCGCAACTGCATTTACTCGAGAAGTTGGCGGCCGCCCAGTTCCTGAGAGAGTACGACGGCGCAGAGAAAGAAGCCTGGATCGCCAAGCGCCTGCCCATGTGCTTCGAGTGCTGCGGCACCGTGCTCCAGCTCCTGAGCAGCCAGTCTAGCGCGACTGCCACCCAGTCTGAAGACGCGCAAGGCATGCTTCGCGTGCTGGACGTCTGTCTGCTGGTGCTCAAGGGCGTCTACGACGACAACGAACCGCGCGAAGCCGACGTCGCCGAGCTCTCCCGCATCCTCGTCCCCATGGTCACGGAGGCCTTATCGCAGCTCGTCAAGCCGAGACCAGATGGGCCTCGCTCGATTGGCGGGGGTCGACAGCCAGCGACAAAGCCCACAAACCGAAGCGGCAAGCTGGAGCGGGAGGCAGCTCGATGCGTCGCACGGGCCCGGGAGACGTGTCTGTGTCTGCTGACGAAACTCGGGCCTGTGGTCAAGAGCAACAGCAGCAACCAGTGCGTGCAGGTGATGAAGGACGTGCTGACGCTCGTCAGCCAGCCGCAGCTGCGCGACCAGCTCCAGGACCGGAACGGGACGCTGGTGACTGCGGCGCTGTTTGTGAAGACCACGCTGTCCGACATCCAGGTCGCTGAGGGCGACATGGCCGTTGTCTGGCAGCTGCTGCTCGCTCTCTTCCAGCTGCTCTTCGCCGCAAGCCGCGACGCTGATCCGCAGACCTCACGGCTGTCGTTGCTGCTCGCAACTTGCTTCGACGCGCTGTATGAGCTGCTCGCCCACTCCAACGTCGCCGGACACCCGCAAGCGCCGCTGCCTCTGCTGCTAAGCGGCGGATTGAAGACATCGTTCCTGCAGCACGTGTCGCGGAGACGGATGGGCTCTGCGGAGGCTCGCAAGGCGCTTCAGACGGCCCAGACCCACACTCGCCAGCGTCTCCGGCAGCTTCGAAGCGTCCGAGCCCGAGCTTTCCGGGAGCGGTTCCCCGAGGAGCCTCTCGAAGAGCAGGCTGAAGCAGCAGAAGCAGCAGACATCCCAGCCGCTGGCGACGCCGATGCGGTGCCGAACAAGCGCCGCAAGCTGGACCACTTCGTGGCGCTGTGCAAGGAGATGCAGTCGTCGCTCGCATCCCTGGGGAGCGCCGAGGCGGCCGCGAACCTTCTGGACGGCAAGGAGCTGGACGACGCCACTGCGGTGCTGCACCAGCTGCTGGCCAAGACCGCCGCCTTCTGACCTAAACGGCAAAGCAGGTAAGAGGGGGGTGAAGCTGGCTAGTTGCGAATGGAGGGGGTTATTCATACTGACGTCGCTCGCTCTCTGCTGCGAGGCAGAGCCGCTCGGTGACGAGGTCGCGATCAGCGATAGGACCGCCCGAAGGCCTGGAAGAAGCCCGGCTCGATCTTCCCGCGTGCGCGGTCGGCGTTGGCCTTCTCCCGGTCCGCCGCCTGCTGGGCCTGCTGCTCGCGGGTGGCGCGCACGTCCAGCTCCATCTGCGCGCGACGCTGCTGGGCCAGATGCTCCTCCTGCGCCAAGACGCGCTGCAGCTCCCGCTGGCCGCGAGCGTGCTCCTCCGCCTGCTCGCGGCTTTGCTGGGCGCGACGCGCCTTGTCGGCCAGCAGCTCGTCGTTCTGCGAGAGGAAGTGCTTGGTCTGCTCTCCGGAGAAGCCCTTCCAGTGGTCCACGCGCACCCGCCGCTCGAACGGCACGCCCGGGAGCGCGGCCTGCAGCGGGTTCTCGCTCACGAGGTGGCTCTGCAGCGTGAGCTGGATCTCGCGGGCGTTCTCCTCCTGGTCGCGGCGCTGGCGGTCGCGTCCGTCCTGGCGCTGCTGATTCAGCATGCGCTGGTTGAAGCGACTGATCTCGGCCGCCGCCGCCGCGCGCTCGCGCTCGTTGCCCTGGTGCAGCTCCTCCATGAGGCGCTCGATCGCGAACAGCTCGGCCATGTAGGCGGCCTGCGCGTCGCTCTCGCGGGCGTCGCGCTGCGCCTCGTCCGCCATCTTGTCCAGCGACCACTGCTTGAGCTGCAGAGCCTGCAGACGCGCGCGCTCCAGCCGGGCGGCGTCTTCGCCCTCGAACTTCTGCGCGGCTCCGGGCGCGCACGTGTCCGGGTCGATGCCTCTGGCTCGCACCACGGCCTCCTGCGCTCGGGCTTCGCGCACTCCGGCGGTCTGCGTGGCCCAGTCGTTGCGCAGCGTCAGCAGCTCGCGGCGCTTGGCCAGCGCGTCCTCGGACTCGACTTGCAGCAGGTAGCGGCGGATGGCGGCGTCCTCCTCGTCGCTGGCGCGCTGCGCCTCCCGATTGGCGGCGTCTTGCCGCTGCCGCTCTTCCACCTGGTTCTTCACGCCCGCAATGTCCGCCTGCGTCCACCAGCATCAACAACAAAGTGAGTTCTTCCAGCATTCCGAGGGAGAAAGCGCCATGGTGGAGGACGCAAGGGGACATACGCCGATGTTGCGGAGACGACCCGGCCCCAGCTTCTTCGCGCGCTCGAGCTCTCGCTGGCGCCGCGCCTCCACGCGCAGCTCGTCCTTGTCTTCGGGCGCCGTCGGCGGCGGCATGGCACCCACGACCATCGCTGTCTGCTCTGCTTGCCTGCTCTGCTGCCTGGGGTTTCGCTTTGTGGCGTCGTCGCCGCCTCCGGCGCATGCGACGGAGCGCGGGGGTATTCCTGGCAGACACGCGCAGGTATATTTAGGCCCTGCGTACCTTGGCAACGAGGCGACGAGTCCCTATTCCGAGCCGGCCGACGACCTGTCCGAACTGCACGTGCGTATATATTGTTTGTGTTTCTTCTGTCTTCTCGCGGCGGCGCCTCGGTCGCCCGTGATAGAATACCTTGCCTATAGAACACAGGGGAGGGGCGTGAGCTCTCATCGTCTGCAGGGGGGTGCGTTTACCTGGTGCGGACGCTACACGGCCTCCTCGCGCTTGTCGCCGTCGTCCTCGAGGTTCTTCAGATAGTCGTCCAGCGTCTCGTCCCCGCGGATCAGCACGGGCTGCTTGCGCCCCAGGATGGCCTCTTCGTCCACGTACAAGGCCCGGACGTCGTTCATGTCCGGCAGCTCGAACATGGTGTCCATGAGCGCCCGCTCGAAGATGGAGCGCAGGCCGCGCGCGCCCGTGTTCTTGGTCAGCGCCAGCTCCGCCACGGCTTCCAGCGCCGCGTCCGTGGCGTGGAACTCCACGTCGCTCAGCGCGAACAGCGCCTTGTACTGCCGCACGAGGCTGTTCTTGGGCTCCGTGAGCACCTGCACCAGCTCCTGCTTCGACAGCCCCGTGGTGCTCACCAGGATGGGGAACCGGCCGATGAACTCCGGGATCAGGCCGTACGACACCAAGTCCTCCGGCTCGGCTCGGGACAGCAGCTCTCCGATCTGGTCGCTGTCCTGCAGCCGCGTGTTGGGCATCTGCGCGCCGAAGCCGATGGACGAGCGTGCCGTGCGTCGCGTCACCTGCTTCTCCAGTCCGGCGAAGGCGCCGCCGCAGATGAACAGGATGTTGGTCGTGTCGATGGTGATGTACTCGCCGCGCGGGTTCTTGCGGCCCCCCTTCTCCGGCACGTTGACCATGCTGCCTTCCAGGATCTTCAGCAGCGCCTGCTGCACGCCCTCGCCCGACACGTCGCGCGTGATGCTCACGTTCTCGCTCTTGCGCGTGATCTTGTCGATCTCGTCGATGTACACGATGCCTCGCTGCGTGGCCTCCAGGTTGTAGTTGGCCGCCTGGTACAGCTTGAACAGCACCGACTCCACGTCCTCGCCCACGTAGCCCGCCTGGGTCAGACACGTGGCGTCCGCGATCACGATGGGCACCTTGGCCAGTCGGGCCAGCGTCTTGGCCATCAGCGTCTTGCCCGAGCCGGTGGGTCCCACTAGCATCACGTTCGTCTTGTCCAGCTCCACGCCTTCCAGGTACTGCAGCTTGTCCCCCAGCGAATGGCGGTGCGAACTGGACCCGTGAGGAGCGTGCGCGTGAGCTTCAGTAGGCGACGTCGACGCGTCACTGCTGCTTTCCGTGCTGGCATCGCTGAGCTTCGCCGTCTGCCGCTTATCTGCATCCGCGTAGACCTCTTCGAGCAGCAGACGCCGCCCAATATTGGAGATACGCGGGTCCTCCTGCTCCAACTGCTGGCGCGTCACGCCGCCCGCGCGAGGGTGCTGCTGCGGCGGCTGCGCCACACGCTTGACGCCGGCAGCTTCCGCTTCCTTCCGCGCCTGCAGCAGTTCCAGCGCGTGCAAGCGCTTGTAGTGGTTGTGCACGCCGACCGCCAGCGTCTTCTTCACCTTGTCTTGGCCAATCACGTACTGGTTCAGGCCTTCGTAGATCTCACGAGGCGTCAGCACGTGGTCCTTGGTCACCACCGTGCCGCCAGTGCCGATCGCGGCGCCGAACTGCGCTTCGTTCGCCAGTTTCTCGTACTCGCCGTCGGCGTTCATGCGGCCGACACGCGGCGTCGTCGGGAAGTTGCTGCCGTACGCGGAGCTCACGGGGCTGCCGAGACTCGAGCCGCGCGTGGTCTGCATGGCGGCGGATGGCGGCGACAGCGACGAGCTCAAGGAGCTCAGCGCCGCCGCAGCCGCCGGGTTCCTGTACGTGGGCGGCGGGGGCGGCTGCGCCTTCAGCGCAAAGTGCAGGTTGCAGCTCACGCACTTGACCACGTCGCCCTTCTTGAACTCCGTCGACGACGTATTCGAAGCGGACGAGGAGGAGGAGGAGGAGGCGGCGGCGGAGGGTGACGTCGACTTGTCACTCGCCGGTGACGTCGTCGACGCGTCCGCCAGCGGCTCAGCCAGCACGAGCGCCGCCCCGCACTGCGGACAGCACAGCTGGTCGCCCGCCGCCTTCTTGCCGCCGCCGCCAGCACCCGATCCAGTCACGATGCCCGCGCTTAGGACGCGCAGGGAAGACGGGAGCGGCGGCAACAGCGCGCGCTTCACGCCGCGGCCAGCGATCGCCGGCAGCAGATGCAGCGCGCGCGGCTTGGAGACGGCGGCGACGCCGCGCGGGAGCAGCGAGCGCGCCGCCCGCGTGAGACCCGACGGCTCGGGGCGCAGAGCTCGCAGCATGGCGCGGGAGGAGGAGGCGGGGGCGGAGGAGGCGGAGGAGGCGGAGGAGGAAGCGCGCGGTCTCCCGGTCGAGCTTGAAGCGAAATCTGGGGAAATAAAGAAACGGAAGAAGGGAGGCGCGTGCCGGGTCGGGTCGGGTCGTTCGGGTTTGGGAGGCGGCTGGGTGGGTTTGGGAGGTGTCTGGGTGGGTTTGAAGCGGTGTTGACGGGTTTGGGCTTGGAATGTGTGGCGGAAACCCGCCGGGAGAGAGGGCGCATCCTCCTTGAAGTGGCCAAGCATTGCGTCTGCATGCCAACCCGGAAGCAGCAACCGAGATCCACCAGTTTACCAGTGCGATACCGGTTCGAGGTGCTTCAGTTTTCCCCCGAAGTAGCAACCTAGTGTTGCTTGAGCGAAATGACCTTCAAGCAACATTCGGTAAACCACAAGTCCCACGTCATCGCCAAAGTTGAAGCACATTGGCCGAAGCATGCGAGCTCTGCGCTCCGTCTCGCATCCGAGCCGACCTCTCCCTCCGTCGACCAGCAGCTAGGAGGCATGGCCGATGTGGTGTGGACTCTATGCTTGGACTGGAGCTCGAAGACCGGCCGCATTCCTGGTGGGAAGAGAGACCGCTCGGTGGTTGGGAGGCCGCATGAGGTCGGAAGTTGTCGGAAGCGGATTGCGGTGGACACAACCAGTCGTTCAGCTGAAGAAGCCTGTCCTCCAGGGGCGTGACGCGCCTCAACAGCGCGCACGTATACTTCCAACAGGTATTCTTCTTTTAATCAATCCATCGAAGCCTCCACCCTCGACTTCCATTGACGCAGTGCGTGTCATCCGCGTGCATGATAAGCAGTTCGCTGCCTTCACTGACCACCTGCATTAATCACGCGACCGATCTTGAAGAGGCGCCGCGCCGCTTCCTCCGCTCCATGCTTTCAACGGAGCGAGCCTGCATACACTGAAACGATGTTCAAGAGCCTGACAATTGAAGCGTCGAGGATGAGCCCTGCGGGAGGGGCATGGGAGCAGCGTCGATCGCGAGCGTTCAGATCTAGAGGCACCTGCTGTTCCAGCGCATCGGTGGTGGGTTCGCACACGTTGCAGAGGGCCAATCACCTGCCGCTAGAGCCGACATGCAGGAGCGTCACGCACACCTCTCCCCAGTTAAAGCACGTGGGCCCTCGCATCCTGAGTCAACACGCACAGACTTGGAGTTCAAGTTGCTACAGTTCTGTGGAAAGATGGCAGACGCGGGTGTCAACTTGAAGTCAGATATATTGAGTACAAAATGAACGAATGCTTGCTAGAAATGCTCGCTTTAGCTACATCGCCCTCCCTTCGCAAGTACGTTCGACAGCGACGCATTACACATGGCTGGTGGTGGTGCCGCTGAGCTGTGGGGTCATCATGCTCGAAAAGTCTCCAGCCGGAGCGTTGGCCGGCTTGAAGTTGGGCGAGCTGGGGCCGTGGGTGCTGTGCTCGTAGGCTTGGCCGCCGTGGTACGACACATCGATGCCGTTCACCTCCTTCTCCTCCGACACGCGGAGACCCACCGTGTACTTGAGCACCATGAGGATGATGAAGGTCACGACCATCGAGTAGCCAGCAGCCACGCACTGCGACACGAGCTGGTGGAAGAGTTGGATCGGGTGGCCGTAGAACGCGCCGCCCTCGATGGCAGGGTTCACATCCGAAGTGGCGAACAAACCAGTCAGAAGTCCGCCCATGAAGCCGCCGCAGCCGTGGATGCCGAACGAGTCCAGCGTGTCGTCGTAGCGCAGGATGTTCTTCATGTGCACGGCACCGAAGCCCGTCGCAGCGCCCACGACTCCGAAGATCACCGCAGCCCACGGGTACACGAAGGCACAACCGGGCGTGATGGCAACCAAGCCAGCCACGGCGCCACTGATGGCTCCACACGGGTCAAACTTCTTGTGAAATGCGAACTCAAGCGCACACCACGTTATGAAGCCAGCCGACGGGGCCAGGTGTGTGTTGATCGCGGCGATGGCGGCGATTCCGTCAGCAGCTCCCTCCGAACCAGCGTTGAAGCCGAACCAGCCGAACCACAGTAGAGTCGCGCCGATCATCACCAGAGGCACGTTGTGCGGCTTCACCGGGTCGCCGTGATTGTAGCGCTTGCCCACCACAATCGCAGCCACGAGGGCACCGAAGCCGCTGGAGACGTGGATGACAGTTCCGCCGGCGAAATCGAGCGAGCCCATCTTGCCCTCCCAGCCCAAGGCGGTGATCTCCCAGTTGTCGTCCAGCTTGAGTGACCACATCCAGCGAGCGAGCGGGTCGTACACGAGCGAGGTCCAGAGCAGGATGAACAGCACGTAGCTGCCGAACTTCATACGGCCGACGATACCGCCGCTGATCAAAGCGGGGGTGATTCCGGCGAATTGCGTCTGGAAGAAGGCGAACAAGATGTGCGGAATGCCGCCGCCGTAGGTGCCGCTGGCCACCACGCCCACGTTGTTGTAGCCAGCCCAGGCGAAGATGCCGTCCGAGCTGAAGCAGGCCGAGTAGCCGAAGGCGAAGAACTGGATGGACACGATGGCGATGCTGACGAACGACATCATCATAGTGTTCGAGGCCATCTCCTCACCCGCCAGGCCGGCGTAGAAGAAGGCCACACCGGGGGTCATGAGCATCACTAGTGCGCTGGAGACGAGCATCCAGGCCGTGTTGCCCGAGTCGATGGTCGTGTCATAGTCATTGCCGGCCTTCTGGCCGCGGGAGGTGTAGTTGACACACGACTCCGTCTCCGTATCCAGGTATTGCGAGACGTCGCACGTAAGGGTCGAGCCCGAGCCGCTTTGGGCCGAGACGGTGAGCGCGCTGAGAGCCACTGCGGCAGCGGCCGCGATGGCGAGCCGAGTCAGCGTGGAGCTGCTCGGACGAAAGCTGATCATCGTTGAGCCAAGCAGCAGTCGAGTGATACTTGGGCGGTGGTGCTGCTTGCGTTGGTCGAGGCAAATTGAGAACTGGCGAGGGTCTGCAGTCGCTGCCTCCGTTTGCACCCTCACCCCCGTGTCTTCAGGATCAGGAGCTCAAACAGCAGGAGAGCAGATGGCTGGAGAAAGCTGCGGCGATGGAGACCAGAAGCCTCAACCGGCCTCCCAACTGACGCGAACAGGGCTGGGGAAGGATGCGTCCCAATTGAGGCCAGTGGAAGGCTGGAAGACTGGGATCGTGATCGTTCCGCTAGTTGGATGGTGGAGTCAGACGGCGAGATTGGCTGGGCGCCTGGGCAAGCAGCGCCTTCGAAGCCACTGCAGCTAAAATAGAAGGGTATGGGAGGGCCTCGGCCATGCAAACTTATTCCTGCGGAATGCCCATTCCTGACGCGCCAATGGTGAGCCACTTGCGTCCGCGGCGTCACGCATTTCCCCGTCGAAAGACCACCTGTTGTTTTAACAAACGAAAAATCACGTATTCATAACATGTGAAAGGTCGTGCTGTACTCTACCTGAGCAAACGGTACATGTACTGGTACTGTACTGCATAATCTGATGTGAGCTCCACCTCAACCTGGAAAAGGAAGCTGGAATGTTCACTGCATTCCGAACATGCCATGGATCGAGGTCAAAAAGGAATGTTTCCTCCAACACCAGCGCGTTGGCACTTCCCCGCATGAAACCTTGGATGATGTACTTCTCGACCGTTTTCACGCGACCCAGCATTAGAACGCTGCAGAGCGGCCGCCAGCCACGGAAATGCACGTCACATCGAGATCGATCTCTCGACATCTGAGGAAGTCAGAAGAACAACAGGCACCGCCAGTAGTCCACGATAATGAAAGCCGGGCCGCAACCGTGGGCACTGGACGCGCAGCGAGATGGGCCAACACACTGGCTTGCTGTTCGATTGGCGTTGGCGAAGCAGTGATGGAGAGGGAACCGCAGTTTGCGCAACCGCATGGCGCAATCCCCCTGTCGTCGCAGCAACTATTTACCGCGTCTCTGGGTAACATCCATGATAGCACGGTCATCATGAGTCTCAAGGACATACTGCAGCTCAGGTGGAATGCTCGACAAACAGTATTCATCGCGTGGCGGGCCACTGTTGAGCTAGATCATGAACCAACTTCAACCTGCACCGTTTCCGCCTTTCGGAATCCGAGACTCTTCAACGTCGTGTAACTCTTCCGGACAAGCAAACGTTGGGAGCGTTTCTTCGATGCATTTCTGATATGATTTCGGCGATACAACACAAGTCCAACGCCGGCGGTGGAAGCGACGACGATGATCGTGTCTGGATTAACATCGTCGCATTTCTTTTGGTTGCTCAGCCAGCTCCATCTCGGCCGCTCATCCACTTTTGCTTTGGAGCGGGGGGCCCCCTTGATGACCGCTTCTCGGGAGTGGCAGGATCGCGCCTGCATCCGTCACGTTTGAATGGATGCGTATTGTACAAATACATGCACTAGTGTTATAAACTGCCGCTATCGAAGTAGTTGCTCTCTTGCCTGTGTACGCATGCCAATAAATGTACATGCGTAATACGACACAGGTAATTGGAACAGGGATCGCGGGCTGTGCCCTCGGGCACTGGAGAATAAGGAAACATAGAGCCGTTCCCGGCGATCGTGGCGACGTCGGCCAGCGAAATGCCGCTCTGCACTCCGCGTGAAAAGCGCCATATAAAGACAGTCTGGGTTCGCTTACAGTATCTGCATTCGCAGCGGATTGCCGCCGCTCCGTCTCGCTTTTCAACTTCGACAAGACGCTCATTTCTCTCGCACGTGAAGCCAGATTCTCCGTGCAAACTTCGACACGACCCTCCGTTATCCTTGGTCACCTCGACTCCACAAAATTCCTATAAAATCGCCAGATTCAGATTCACCTGAGCACCTGGCCGCGACTTCAACCACGAATTTGACAGCCACTGGCCTGTCGCTGTTTGACACGTCGCCTGTTCCGCTGATGCACCGCATCGGATTGGCTGTCGGTGGTGCGTCACAGGCAGAGCTTCGAGGGATGGGCTCTTTTTCCCGACAGTCTGAACTTTCGCACAACAGATGCGTTTATACAGGCACCTCGAGCTGATTGCTCGGTCGGTTTGTCAAACGCGCGGGACAGTGGGTATTACGTATCACAGGTGATGTTAAATTCGTGTTGGAGACCTGATTCGATATTGAACATCGCTGGCCCGTCGTTGTTTGACACGTCGCCTGTTCCGCTGCTGCACCGCATCGGATTGGTTGCTGGTGGTGCGTCACTGGACGACTTTGGAAGGATGGGTTCATTTCATTTGAAAGCTGACATTCTGCTTTGAATATTCACTCATGCAGGGTTTTCCCGGTAGTTTATCTGCGGAATTGACCCTCGCATGGTCACCTCATATTGAAAGCCACAGGTATGGCCGCGAAGCCGACGTGAGAAAATGGTTCAGATGTGGTTCAGTTGTTTGTCGATTCCAACCGATCTTCTATGCAGAAATTAAAAAACATGTTCACGTACCGGAGATGTGCATGTTTGTGCATTCCGAAAGTGGCTGGGCGTTTTGTTGCAGATCCACTCTCCGCCGTAATTTACGAAATTCAGTCAGATCCATTCGGTGTCCTCCCGTTGGATCTAAATTCAGCAAACTTGTGCCACAACGTGTGGCCGTTTGAGCTGCGTTATCCACTTAGCCGTGCCGCTTCGCTTCGCTTGCTGCGTTCGATCCACAGTTGCCCGTGTTCGGGCCGCTTGAAGCGCTATCCGCCCGCTCGTGACTCGCATTGCTGCCCTGAAAAATGTTCACCAAGGTTTAAGGTTGAGCTGCTGTTTTCTGGCTACTTACGAACTCATTCGCCCATTGCATCGCACTTGCCTGGTCGACAGGGCTTGCACGACACCGTCTCTATACATGCTGCGACTTGCTAGTACGACCTTCGGCCAACTGCCGTCTCGCGTAAACGACGAGAGCATACCCGACCGTTGAGTCATGGCGCAGGCGGATACGATCGGCCATCTCGACTGCTCACTGCTCACTCACCAATTTGCTTTTGTCAGCGCAGTAGCAACTGCCTCCAGCCGGTACGAAGCACACACACACCACACACATGACCAGCTTTCGTCCGAGCAGCTCCACGCTGACTCGGCTCGCCATCGCGGCCGCTGCCGCAGTGGCTCTCAGCGCGCTCACCGTCTCGGCCCAAAGCGGCTCGGGCTCGACCCTCACGTGCGACGTCTCGCAATACCTGGATACGGAGACGGAGTCGTGCGTCAACTACACCTCCCGCGGCCAGAAGGCCGGCAATGACTATGACACGACCATCGATTCGGGCAACACGGCCTGGATGCTCGTCTCCAGCGCACTAGTGATGATCATGACTCCCGGTGTGGCTTTCTTCTACGCTGGCCTGGCGGGTGAGGAGATGGCCTCGAACACCATGATGATGTCGTTCGTCAGCATCGCCGTGGTGTCCATCCAGTTCTTCGCCTTCGGCTACTCGGCCTGCTTCAGCTCGGACGGCATCTTCGCCTGGGCCGGCTACAACAACGTGGGTGCTGTGGCCAGCGGCACCTACGGCGGCGGCATTCCGCACATCCTGTTCGCCTTCTTCCAGACGCAATTCGCCATGATCACCCCCGCTCTACTCAGCGGCGGCATCGTCGGCCGTATGAAGTTCGGCACTTTCGTTCTGTTCATCCTGCTCTGGACCTCGCTCGTGTACGACCCGCTCGCTCGCTGGATGTGGTCACTCAAGCTGGATGAGAACTGGGAGATCACCGCCTTGGGCTGGGAGGGCAAGATGGGCTCGCTCGATTTCGCCGGCGGAACTGTCATCCACGTCTCCAGCGGCTTCGGTGCCCTCGTGGCTGCCATTGTGGTGGGCAAGCGCTACAATCACGGCGACCCGGTGAAGCCGCACAACGTGCCTCTGGTGATGATCGGCGCGACGCTGCTGTGGTTCGGCTGGTTCGGCTTCAACGCCGGTTCGGAGGGAGCTGCTGACGGAATCGCCGCCATCGCCGCGATCAACACACACCTGGCCCCGTCGGCTGGCTTCGTGACGTGGTCTGCGCTTGAGTTCCTATTGTACCGCAAGTTCGACCCGTGCGGAGCTGTTAGTGGCGCCGTGGCTGGCTTGGTTGCCATCACGCCCGGTTGTGCCTTCGTGTACCCGTGGGCTGCGGTGATCTTCGGAGTCGTGGGCGCCACCACGGGTTTCACGTGCGTGCATATGAAGAACTACTTGCGCTACGACGACACGCTGGATTCCTTCGGCATCCACGGCTGCGCTGGCTTCATGGGCGGACTTCTGACTGGTTTGTTCGCCACTTCGGATGTGAACCCTGCCATCGAGGGCGGTGCGTTCTACGGCCACCCGATCCAACTCTTCCACCAGTTCGTGTCGCAGTGCGTGGCTGCTGGCTACTCGATGGTCGTGACCTTCATCATCCTCATGGTGCTCAAGTACACGGTGGGTCTCCGCGTGTCGGAGGAGAAGGAGGTGAACGGCATGGACGTGTCGTACCACGGCGGCCTTGCCTACGAGCACAGCGCCCACGGCCCCAGCTCGCCCAACTTCAAGCCGGCCAACGCTCCTCCTGGAGACTTCTCGAGCATGATGACTCCGGCGCAGTCTGACTCCAACAGCCAGCACAACAAGGAGCCAATCATGAGCGTGTGAGCAGCATTTTTGAGGCGCCTTGGGCGAGATCTTTTATTTTCCACCCATACAGTCCCTCCTCCGTGTAGGGATAAAGTTTTAGGCGATTCTAACGAAAAGGAATTCAGTTGACTGTGAGCAAAATATACTGAGAAGTCTGAAAGATAGCATGCTTGGTGCTGGCATGGGTCGCGTGTTGGTGTTCGAGACGTTGGAGAGCTCCGTGCGCACCAAACGGCAGTCATGCGCCTGCAATATCTGCCTGTCCAGTTCGCCAGTTTCGTCACTGCGATTGATTGGGATCGAGAAGCTCAGTTCGTCATACATGTATTCATTCCCAACGACGCACTACCGAAACTACCGCAGCCAGATAAGAACGGCGTTCTCTTTTTTCCAGTTTTTTTTACTTTTGAAAGGAGGATCAACGAAACGCTCTTGAATGGAGGGGCAGCGCAACTGACATGGCAACGAGAATTACTGCGAGAACCAATCAGATTGCTGAAGCAGCCATCGCGTCGCCCGACGTGGCCGAAGCAGTGAAATTACCTAACGCGCCACAAAAAACGGGTGCTATCTCAAACAGTGCACATGCTAATCTTGTTTTCGGATTTGTAACAATGATATTCCCGAAAACCACATCCGCTGCCATCGCTCTCTGCTCGGCACGTGTGAATCAAAAGCTGCGAACACACGATTGAAAAGCACATCGTCGGCGTGACACTGACATCTCTTCAATGAAAGGATGACTTCTCCGAGCCTCTCCGAGCATGGAGAAGCAACTTCAGACGGATTGAAAGGCTATTTGCCTCGTAATCTATTCGACGGGTTAGGACTCATTCGGGAAAATATGTCCAGGTATTTTGGCTGTTTTCTGCATATTTGACC